>VWZX01006828.1:0-66823 GCA_013399015.1 Galbula dea | reverse complement strand
AAGAGACCTTCTTGTGGCCTTCCAGTTTCTGAATGGGGCCTACAAGAAAGCTGGGGAGAGACCTTTTAGGAGGTCAGACAGTTATAGAACCAGGGGAAATGGGTATAAGCTGGAGGAGGGTAGATTTAGGTTAGATATTAGGAAGAAGTTCTTCACTGTGAGGGTGGTGAGACAGTGGAACGGGTTGCCCAGAGAGGTTGTGGAAGCCTCATCCCTGGAAGCTTTTAAGACAAGGCTTGATGGGGCCCTGTGCAACCTGATGTAGTGGATGGTGTCCCTGCCAGGCAGGGGGGTTGGAGTTATATGATATTTGAGGTCCCTTCCAACTCTGACAGTTCTATGATTTTATGATTCTATGAGTCATGGTCTGCTGGTTAGAACAAAGGGCAAGAGGAAATTTCAAAGGCAGTGGAAGCAGGAACAGGTATGCCAGGAAGAACATGTGGCATTTCCCAGTCATGTGGGGAAGATGTCAGGAAGGCCAAGGCACAGCCGGAGCTGAGCAGAGAAGGACCTGGGGGTGCTGATTGACAGCCGGCTCAACATGAGCCAGCGCTGTTCCCAGGTGGCTAAGAAGGCCAACAGCATCCTGGCTTGTATCAGGAATAGTGTGGCCAGCAGGAGCAGGGAGGTTATCTTGCCACTGTACTCGGCACTGGTGAGGCCACATCTTGAGTACTGTGTGCAGTTTTGGGCACCTCAGTATAGGAGGGACTTGAGGTGCTGGAGAGGGTGCAGAGAAGGGCAATTAGGCTAATCAGAGGTCTGGAGAACAGACTTTATGAGGAGAGGCTTAGGGTGCTGGAGTTATTTAGCCTGGAGAAGAGGAGGCTGAGGGGAGACCTTACTGCTCTCTTTGGCTACTTGAAAGGCCATTATAGGGAGGCGAGTGTTGGCCTCTTCTCCCTTGTGACTAGTGACAGGACTAGGGGGAATGGGCTTAAGTTGTGCCAGGGTAGGTTTAGATTAGATATTAGGAAGAATTTCTTTACTGAAAGAATGTGAGATATTGGAATAGGCTGCCCAGGGGGGTGGTGGAGTCACCATCCCTGGAGGTTTTTAAGAAGAGGATAGATGTGTTTCTTCAGGGGATGATTTAGGCGTAAGAGTAGTGTAGAGCTATCGGTTGGACTAGATGATCTTGAAGGTCCTTTCCAACTGTAGTGATTCTGTGATTCTGTGAGCTTGCGTGGGATGCTAAGAACGATAAGAATTGCTTCTACAGGTATGTCAACTAGAAGAGGAAGGTCAAAGAAAGTGTACCCCTCTGATGAGGAAGACTGGAGAGCTGGTAACAACAGATGAGGAGAAGGCTGAGGTACTCAACAACTTTTTTGCCTCAGTCTTCACTGGCAACTCCTCACACCTGAGTTGGTGGATTGCAAGATGGGAGCCAAGGGGACAAAATCCCTCCCATTGTAAGAGAAGATCAGGTTCATGACCACCTTAGGGACTTGAATTTATCTGGTGAGATGCACCCCACAGACCTGAAGGAATTGGTTGATGTAGTTGCCAAGACACTCTCAATGATATTTGAAGAGTCCTGGCAGTCAGGTGAAGTCCCTGATGATTGTAAGAAGGGAAACATTGAACTCATTTTTAAAAAGGGCAGCAAGAAAGACCCAGGAAACAACCAACCTGTCAGCCTCACCTCTATGCCTGGGAAGATGATGGAACAGGTTCTCCTAGAAGATATGCTAAGGCCCATAGAGGACAGGGAGGTGATTCAAGACAGTGAGCATGGCTTCACCAATGGCAAGTTCTGCCTGACCAGCCTTCTGTGGTGGAGTGACTGTGTCAGTGGACTAGGGAAGAGCTACAAAAGTCATCTATCTGGACTTGTGTGAGGCCTTTGACGTGGTTCCACACAACATCCTTCTCTTTTAATTGGAGAGGTTTGGGTGTACGGTTCAGTGGATAATGAATTGGTTGACTGGTTGCATCCAGAAGTTAGTGGTCAATATCTCCGTGTCCAGATGGAGACTTGTAACAAGTGGTGTTCCTCAGGGGTCTGTACTAGGACCAATGCTGTTCAATATCTTCATCAATAACATTGACAGCAGGATTGAGCAGGATGCCATCCAGAGACAGCCTATTCCATCCCTGGAAACATTCCAGACCAGGTTGTCTGGGGCTGTGAGCAACCTGATCTAATTGTAGGTGTCCCTGGTCACAACAGGAGGGCTGGACTTGATGACCTTTAAAGGTCCCTTCTAACTCTAACTTTCTATCATTCAATATTTTCATGCAGGGGAAGTTAGCTGTGTGATAGGTACTGTCAGAGAAGTGTTAGAGACCAGAAGAGCTCTCAGGGTGGTTATAAGGGGAGAGATAGGGATGTGTTAAGAAGACTGAAGATAACTTACTAGTGAAGTTATTGCAGCACATTAAGTCACTCAATTTTTACTTCATCTAGCTAAATACAAAGTCTGTTTTCAGAGGACTAACTGCCTGGTTCCTATTTGTCTGGCATATACTGAAGTAACTGGCTAAATTAGAAGAGAGGCCTGGGACTGGAATAGCACAGAGGCTAGGTCAGGATGGAGGCATGTGCACTGGGATCACAGTTTTGTTCAACCTCACATTTTCATAACTACTTGCTTGGCTAAATGAGGTGGTGTTAATTATAAGGTGTTCTGAATGCAGATCACTTGCTGTAACTGCTAAGCTTTAGACTTTTCTGGTGGACAATTTGCGTAAAGGAAGAAGATGAGTTAGGTACAGGAAGTGTTTAAACTATGCATGCTGACCTTGCAGACAGACTACTTTGTATTCATTCATCCTAATAATATTATTCTCTACAGCCCAGACTTAATATTGCATATTTTCAGAGTTCTCAACAGCGTTCATGGAAACAGTGACTTGACAGGGAATCAAGAGGGACTACAGAAGAATTTGGTCTACAAAGATATAAGTTGATTTTGAACATTTTTTTTGTTCTATACTGGTGACCACTCTTTTGAAGTCCTTTTAGATATCCCAGGAAATATCTTAAAAAAAAAAAAAAAATCAGAGGTTTTGGACATGGCTTCTATAATTTATTTCAACTTAAATTTCAATTTATTTATTTGTTTTAGCCTGGAGAAGAGGAGGCTGAGGGGAGACCTTACTGCTCTCTTCAGCTACTTGAAAGGTCATTCTAGGGAGGCGGGTGTTGGCCTCTTCTCCCTTGTGACCAGTGACAGGACTAGGGGGAATGGGCTTAAGTTGTGCCAGGGTAGGTTTAGATTAGATATTAGGAAGAATTTCTTTACTGAAAGAATGGTGAGATATTGGAATAGGCTGCCCAGGGGGGTGGTGGAGTCACCATCCCTGGAGGTTTTTAAGAAGAGGATAGATGTGTTTCTTCAGGGGATGATTTAGGGATAAGAGTAGTGTAGGGTTATTGGTTGGACTAGATGGTCTTGAGGGTCCTTTCCAACCGTAATGATTCTGTGATTCAACAATATCTTAAGTACTTCATGCTGTTCTGTTTTCACTTTTGCCAGTTTAAATCTAGAGTTACTACCCTGCTGTTATCCTGGATTGGCATTGATGTAAGGGTTAAGAGTTTGGTGCTATTATCTTTTCCCAATGTGTATGAACTGATTGAAGTGTTGTTCTTCCCTTCATACTTTTGCTTTATCTACACTTCAAGGAAAAAGTTGCGCTTTAACTAAAAGAGCTTACCTCCAGAATTTGGTGAGCAGCTCTGAAGAAGGTCCTGCAGACCTTCTTTAGGACTTCAATACAGTATGTTTATTTAAAGAATAAAAAAAAAAAAAAAAAAAAAAAAAAAAAAAAAAGAAGAGCCAAAATGAGAAATGTGTCCTTTCATCCGTAGGCGAAAGACATACACTTGTCCTGGTTGTTGTCTCTCCAGATGGATGACAGGAGATGTCCTCTCTGGCTGAGGACATCTAAATCACACACTAGAGATGATGCCCACTTTCAGAGAAGGAAACAGTGATTTCTCAGTGGCAGTGTTTAAAGAACAGGACTGAACATAAGTCACCAAAGTGCTTAGCATTTTCTGGCACTATTACAGAGCCATTATTCAGCATAATGGACTGTCCCTGAGCAGTTACTCCCATTGTATTAATAAAAACAAGCTTTTAATTAGCCTCCAGCCTTTATTCCTTTTGTGTCACTCTGTTTTGCTTCTTGAGCAAACAGTCTTACTACGTTTTATGAAAAAAAAAAAATCTTGTTTGCCAGTGTACAGAGCTACCCTGCCCCTTTTCGTCTGCTGTCCTCATCCAGTGCCATAAAACAAACATCTGAGAAAGTTATCTACTCAATCCTTGCATTAATTTTGAGCTCAACTGAATCCAAATGTCATGTCTTCCTCAGGGCAGTAAGATACCTTGTCATCACTGTTAATTTCTCCTGCAGACATGTATTTTCTGTGCAGCAACCAAGAAAAGAGACACACCTATTTCCATTTGTAGACATTACAGCCAACACTTAACTACTCTGACCTCTTTTGTTTGATAGGCTGTACAATTATATCCAGTTACTCCTTTACTAAGTCGAATGATTTTGGTTTTGGCTAAAGCATATCTTTTAAATGAGGAGTCAGACTTGATATAAACATGTGAAAATACAGGGAATCCCAGGTGGTGGTCATTTGTTCCAGTTGTAATGACTCCCACTGCTTGAACTTTTGTTTAATTTCCAAGAGGTATCTTCCTACCTCCAACTTGTAGCCAGGGGCTTGTTACTCCTTCTGCCTCTTGATAGGCATGTTCTTTAGTGCCAGTGCTCCTGGGCTCTGCAGCCAAATCTTCTGGTTTTCTTTTTCTTTCTTTTTTTTTAATTTCCCAAGTTTTATTCCAAATAAGAAGACCATTTTGTTCAATTTAAGCCTCTCACTGTACACCTAAGTCCCCTGGTAAGACTCATAGTGGGGGAAACACCTGGTAATGCTTGCAACCTTCCCCCTACAAATGTGAGGAGTTTAATAGCAGCTCCTTCCTGTATATGCTACCTTGCAGCCAGTGGCCTTCAAATCTTCTAACCACACCTTTTCTCTTGACCCTTGCATGACCAGCCTGACACTGAGCCACTGAGCTTACCCAGGGTTGTCCAGTTTCCAGGTGCTGTCTCCAGCTGGGCTTTCAGGATCCCTGTGTTGAGCCCATCAATGCAGCGGTGCCCAAGACCTATCCAACTGCCAGCCACTTGCAGCAAGACAGGAAGATGGATTCGCCCTTTTGCCTTAGCATCTACTCTTTAGTAGCTTTCTTGTCAGCTCGCTCCTGTTATCTGTGGTATGTCATTATAGGCCGTAAAGGCCAGGATCCTACAGGAGAGAAACTAGACAAACCAGAGGTCAGTTTCTCATAAGAAAGAAGTCAGAAGCCTGAGAGAGAAAGTGGGAGTCAGCTAGGAGGCCTTGACACCCTACACAGTCTTAGCATGCTATCCTCCCCACGGCTCACAGCTTCAGTCTTATCATATCACAGTATCACAGAATGTTAGGGGTTGGAAGGGACCTCAAAAGATCATCTAGTCCAACCCCCCTTGCCAGACCAGGATTCCCTAGAGTAGGATCATCAAGACCAACTCCTGTCTATGCACAGGAAACTCCAAAAATCACAGCATGTGTCCAAGAGCACCATCCAGATGCCTCTCAAACTCCTTTAGGCCCAGCACCATGACCACCTCCAGTATTCCACCACCCTCTGGGTGAAGAGCCCCCAACAATATTGAACCTAAACCTACCCTGGCACAGCTTCATGCCATTCCCTTGGGTGCTGTCTCTAGTCACCAAGGGAAAGAGATCAGCTCCTGCCCCTCCATGTCCCCTCCTCAGGAAGCTGTAGACTGCAATGAGGTCTCCCCTCAGTCTCTTCTACTCCACGCTGAACAAACCAAGTGACTTCAGCCATTCCCGTCCAGAGCCTTCACCTTCATCTGTTTCCTTTGCTACATTTTAAATATATATATAAATTTTGTTAACATACTTAAAATAACTTATTAAAATGGGATTGTTCACTATTAATTTGTTTTAAGTCATCCTTTCCTGACTATACAATTGCAATACACAAGAGATTCATAGTACTCTCTAATTACTCTTAAAATACCTTGCACGAGCATTGCCTTCTCTTACAATGGTGAAGGCATTAAGCAAGGTTGAAAATTTCAAAACCTTCAGCAAAATTACTGTATTTTTCTTCTTGAAGTTCAATTTTACATGCATCATCATAAAGTTTGCCTGAACTACAGACAAACATTTGGTATGGGACTAAACACAAACACCATCTTCCACTCCCATCCTTCTTTTGCTATGGGGCCACCAGTCCTGGTAAGCAATTATGACACCTGACTGCATTGATGGTCTGTTATTCACACCATGAATAAAACACTAGTACTGTCTCAGTTTTGCAAGATTAGGAGGTACTTTGGACACTCATCTTTGTAGTGTACTGCTTTTATCACAATTATGGTAGTTGTTTTTATCTATTAAGTGTTACTTGTGAATTGGTCAGTATCCTTTGTATATGAAAGTGCCCTTTCTGTATGAAGGTAATTGGTCATTATCCTTTCTGAAAAAATATGAATTCTAGCTTCTGGAAGAATAAAATGATTCTGATTGCCATCAGCAACCAGGTCCATGTCCTAATACACCACGGTTATCCTTTTTGGAACCACTTCTCTCCAAGCACAGCACACAGGGTTTATGCTTTTTGTTTCCATGATACTCTTAGCTACAATGAGGCTCAGTTTCTGTAAGCAGTCTCAGCTTGTCCTGTGCTCCAGCTTGCTTGAATGGCTGTCCTGAACCCATCATTAGTTGCGCATTGGTTTGTGCTCCTTTGGAAACCTTATAAAGTCTGTGTCCATGGCTGAGAGAAGCCAAAGAAGGATCTTCCACAAAGTTGCATACCATAGTCAGTCAGTGCAAAATATTATCAAGCAGCTAAGCAGTTTAGTAACTAATGAAATAATGATTGAAAATGAAGTATTCTTCTCCTCTGGCTTCTGTCTATTTACAGCCAAATTTTTATCTAGTTTTACTCATGCACTTTGACAGAACACTTAGAGAAAAGGGAAAAGAACCTGCATAAAGAATTGGACTCCCTTTGCAATTTCTATAGAAGTGTATTATTTTCCCTGAGCATATCCTCTCTCATCTTTATCAAAAGATCTTACCAGGACATTTATCAAGCAGCTTACCGTATTTTAAAATGACATTTGAAATGTGCACAACTCTGCAACAATATCTTCTAACGTTTTACAGACATTGATCTTGCCAGTAAAAAATAGTATTCGTGTAATAGAATATGAAGGAGTTGAATCCATTCATTCACCTTAAAAACATTTTAGAAATTTTTTGGTTTTGTTACATTAAAGAAAGTCTTATCAAAGCTATTCAAAGAAAGTAATGTATCCTTCAAATGAGCAAATAGAACACCATCTTTTCTTGTGGATCAGAGCTGCAGAACAAAAAGAGCATAGAAAGCAGTGAAAACCTCTAGTCTCTTACATGCATCTTATGTGCCCAAACATTTCTTTCTCACAGGGGATTGAGTAAGATTCAGTCAGAGTACCAAGAGATAATATATGAAACATGCTTAGTAAATAAAATTCATCTTTCATTAAAAATAAAGGTTATACTCAAACCTAAAGCTCTTCTCAAACTTAAAGCTCTGTTTTTCATGGTCCTGCTTGTAGTGTGTGCCTTTCGCTATAGTTTATGGTTTTCAACATTTCCAACTCAGCTTTTCAGGAATATATAATTCGGGCATGGAAAAATTCATCCTGGGCTGAATTTTGGTATACAGGGAACCACACGAGACATAAATGCTCTAAGTCAAATAAAACTGCTGAGAAACAGACATTTTTTAGAAAATATTTTTAATACATGAAAATTATTTTTCAGCCTATTATTTATAAGTCTTAGAGCGGTACAGGGAGTCAATGCCTATGGACTCTGGATGCATGAGGAAGAGTTATTTTGAAGTTTGTTGGATGTTGCTTAAATCGGTAATAGTGCTATGTATTCATTTTTTAATCCGAAGTTTCCACTGAGCTGCCACCTTGGCTGCTTCACCTGCTTTTCTGTTCTGTGCTTGTAGCTTGTCATGTAAGAAAAGACGTTTTCCAGCTCCCTGCTTGAGTGGTACACCTACATTAAATTTCATGTAACACTGTGGAAGCCAGAGATGTTACAGTGGTGTAACTGAAATTGTGATAAGGAGCAAGAGTGATTAGTGCAGTTTAGTGTCAAAAACATATGCCACTTCTGTTGAGCAAGTAAATTGTAGTGTCTTCACGCTGCACAGTTGAAAGACTGTGGGTCAAGGGTGTGATGTATTTCTCTCTTGGAGTTCAAAAGAACAGCTGCAGATTATGCCACAAATAACAGTCAATATTGATTTCTTTGGGAGTGAAAAAGTAAGAGGTATTGAACCTGAAGTTAAATGTTGACCCCAGATTTGCTTCGGTCTTTTTTTGTTGTTTCAAGGACCAATATATTTGGCAAAAAAATAAGAGTTGAAAAGAAATTCACACAAATATGTGTAATTCTATTAACTTTTTAAATGTTTGCCTCCTTTTATAAAAGTACAGAAAGGGAGCACTTTCCTCGTATTTTCACTGGTATATCATACCAAAATAGGGAAACCTGGTTATTACAGCCATTATTTGAAGACCTAAATGTTCTTCAGAATGTTAAAGGTATAAAAAAGTTACAAGTCTGGAAGAACACTGGTAAAAAATAAAAAGGTTATGTTATTTAGGTTTGCAGTTTGGAAGTCTTTGCTATTAGCTTCCAGAAGAATAATTTTTCAAAATAAAAAAATTTACTACCCTGTCTAAGTTCACTCAATTCCCTTCATCTTTCCTGAACTGTTGCACTCCAAAGAAGTAAAAGTTATTTTCAGTTACCTTGGGATTGCTTTCACTGGAAAATAGGCTAAGATTTGGGTTTGGTTTTTATTATTACATAGGATTGTACCTTTATCAAGAACTTTTAATAATATATTTACATATCAATTGGGGGAGAAAAAAAATTACATATTCTCTTCTAAAATATAATTTACTAATGCCCTCTTGTACCTATAGTTTTGTATTATGTCTTCTGCCTCTTAATTAAAATGTCATTTAGTGCCTGGGATTTTCTCTCCACCAAAGCACAAAGTTTGTTGTGAAAACTTCTAATTTTTTAATTTAGTTGTCTGGATAAGAACAGCAATTCAATTTAAGCTTCTCACTGTAAACATCTATGCCCCGATAAGACTTTAACAATGAGCCCAAAACACCTGGTAAGACTTGAGTCCTCTGTGTGCAGATCTGGAAACACGGGAGCCCCTGGCCTCATGGCAGCTCCCTCCCTTACATGGTACTCTGGAGACAGAGACCCTGAAACTCCATGGCTCCATTAAAAAATATTTTGGAAATACTTAGTTTTCATGATTTTGTAAGCTATCAAGAAAAGGATTATAGTAAGGGGGATATGTTTTAGGAATATTATTATTAATGCAGGTTTTATTATTACTATTATTAAATGCAACAATACGTTTAATGCTTTGTTAGGGGGTGGCCTCATAAATTTCCCAAGATATGAAAAAGTCAGACATATGTGCACCCTACAGATTTAATAGGCTAATGCTTTTAATGGATTTGTCAACTTCTGTATGTCTGTGATTACATGATTGCAGTAGAGTTTTCTCCTACGTAACATGGTGATTGCATTGGCATTAGGAAGACAGTGGGTAGGAACTATCTAGGCAGGTAGTATGTTTGTTGTACTCCTGGGAAGTCACTTAACTTGTTTGTGACTACACTGTTCTGGTTCTTCTGCATAGCTTTTCCTCACTTGTAACAAGCAGATTTAATTCAGCAGTTTTCAGTATTTGTTAAGACAGTGTAAATTTCCTTATTGCTTTCTTAGGAGGGAAAACACAAATTGTGTTAATCAACCATACTTCCACCTCTGTACAGGAAACATCTTGTAGTAATTTACAGAACAAAAACTTCCTGTCTAGATAAAGGTCAATATTAACCAGGGAAAAGTCACAGAAATTGTGATGTGCAGCCATTACACGTTGGCACAACCATGTGAAAAAATGTTCTGGTTGCCTGTAGAATTCATCCTAATTCTGTGTTTTATCTAGGAAACTGGATACTAGTGAGATGTGTATGAGCTAGAGTATGGGGGAGCTCAGGAGTTGGAGATGTTGCAGGACACAGAGAAGACAGGAGAGAGGGAAAAGGGGAGAATAGAAGGCAAAACTGAAAGATGGTAGCTGCGTTGGGTCACAGTCCTTCCTCTTAGCCTAGAGATCCAGCTTTGCAGACAAAAATGTCTGTTTTGAAAAGATGATGTTCAGGAAAAGGAGGCAGAGGCTGAGTTCGATTCAGGGAGGATGATTAGGTTGGATGATGGAAACAATACTTATTGTCTCTGCCATCAAGCCTGCAATATTTCTGAGGAAAAAGCCCTACCTTTAGAATGTAGTTTTTGAAGGCCAGTGAAGTGAAAAATAAATCCTAGTCCTGCCAGCCCCTCTTCTTTAGAGGTGATTTAATACCATGCCTCCATTTGGCCTGGACATAATTTCTCTACTGTGGCTGAACATGTAGCCTCAAGAGAATAAGAAAGAATTTACAGCCAGTGGATTTGTGACCATGAGTGACGTTCCATGCAGTGCCTGCAGGGATCCATTATTCTCTATTCAGTGTTATCTCAGCCTGTCAAGTCTTGATATCATCAAGGAAAAGGCTAGTCAGAAGTAGCAATTTGCACTCACAGCCATAACTAAATGTTTAGAACAGGCTTCCATATCCATGCTGTGTTTTCTGCACTCACTTTCTTCCATGAAGTCCTACTGCGTTCTTCCTTGTGTCCTTCATTTTTGGAGTCATGTTCCAAATGAGGAGCCTGTATAACTGCATGAATAGAAACATCTTCACCTCTTCTTTTACATGCACATAAGTATTTCAAATTCTAAATAATGTCCTCAGATAGACTTCTCAGTTGGAGAAGAGGGAAATTTTATATGAGAATGCTTCTTAATGAAGACAAACAGAAGCCTTGCCACTAAATCCAGTGAAGGGTGGACAAAGGTCTGTGTACTAATTTGCAACATCAAATCTTGATTAATTTTTTTCAGTTCTGTTAATCTCAGTATTTCATTGCAGCATTCCAGCTGGAACATGTAACAAACCCTGTAGATACAGATATATCTGCATTTTAATGCTAACAAATCAGTCTTTGTAACTTTCTAGACATTTTATAATATAAAACTTATATATAAAATATAACTGCATTTTTCCCTGAAAGAAAAAGACAAATACTGGTTTTGTGACACCAAATATGGTTGAAACTTTATTTTGTTCCACTTCACTACATAGTGGAGGAGAGAAAAAAAACCAATGGGCATGCAGTGGGCTTCAGATTACCTAGTGAAAACTGGCTTAGTTCACATGAGTTACAAGTTTGAAGGCATGAGTTTAAAAGCACATTTTGAGGAGATATACGGGGTTTTATAATGCACTTAAATGGGTGACCTGCTTTAACCTCTTTATGTGTGCACTTATGTAACCGCACAGAAACTTACACATAGCATTTGTGGCAGCATCAGTGAATACAGAAATGCAGCCTTTTTGTGTGTGGCTGGAGTCTTCACTGGGTGAAGTGAGCTTTTCTTCTTTTGTAAAACAGTGATTCAATGTTTTTATCATTGTCCTTAACATAATATTAGAAGCTGCAGAAGAAGTCAGTAGAACAAAGGGTGAAAGCTTCCAGCAAAGAGAATGGTTTTTCCACCTGTGCTCTGGATGACATCACTGTGTCACTGGTGAGTCACTCTGCAGTACAGGTGTCACTGCTGGCAGTATCAGCACCTACCAGCCTCACAGCCCCAGACAACATAAGGTTGCCCTATTAAAGAAAAGTTTCTCAGGTTGTTGCATATATCTGTTGTATAGGGTTGTTGCACAAACCAAAGATCTGGCTTTGATATCGCTACAGATCTGGCTATATATGTGGGTACAGATATTGCTGTATATCATGTTGTGAGTGAGAGTAAATTCTTCTCATTGGTATATCATGGCTGTCTTGCCCATTATTGATCAGATCTTTAATTCATACACTATCTTTATCTTCTTTTAATTGTTCCAGTTTTTCTTTCATCTTCTGAAAATCTTAATTAGATTTTTTGGGTTTAGTTCCAGAGACACACACTGAGTGATCCCTTCCTTGACTTTCAGCAACTGAGGATAGACACACCTCTCTTGTTCTAGACAGTTATTTAAAAGCACTAACACTTACAGGATTTTGTTCTTGCTTGAGTTAAGCTCTGGACATGCCATTAAATCTAACAGTCTATGGGATGTCAGACCCTCTGGTGATGTGATATTCTTACTGCATTGCTATGGCTGGACCTTAAACTTTTGCAAATCCATTGTTTTTCCTTAAAATTTGCCACACTGGCCCTTCAATTCTGTTTGTAATATTTGCCTAAAGTGCAGTTTAAATACTCGTCAGTCTTTGCTTAGCCTGTGTTGTGGTTGGACTTTTTGTATCCTTTCAGCTGAGATACTTAGTTTGTAATCACAGAAGGACATTGTTTAGTAATACTATATAATCAATGGTTTGTTGGTTGAAGTGTATAATTAGGATTTCTGACAATTCATTGTGAATCTCTGGTCTGCTGTGAAGAAGAGCTAGGTCATAGAGAAAATACTGGCTAGGTATATAAATAAGAGGTAATGGTCAGTCTGAAAATGAAGGTTCTTCTCTCTTTTAATGAAAGGGTTTGTGTACATTACATAGAGTAAATTATTTCTTAGGCTGAAAGCTTTCCAGAGATAATAGTGTTGGCCCTCTGAGGCACTTTATTATGTCAGATGTGGGATTTGGATTTATGGGAAGTGGCTGCTGCCTCTGAAAAACTCAGTCTGGTGGAGGAGAATTTGCCTCTCCTCCCCTGCATGTGGAGCTTAGGGCTGCAATTTGTGGATCATCAAGGATGGGACGTTTCCAAGGTGCCCCAGAGAAGGAAACCCCCATTTCCCCTAAAATACACTGGGCTCTTGGGATAAAGTGCCTCCCTCCAGCTTCAGTGAACAAGGGGCATGGTGAGTGCTGCCAGCCCCAGCCACAGCCCCAGCATTACCCCCTCTGTAGTAAAAACAGCTTTTCAGGAGGACTGTGAAAAATCTGGTGAATGGTGGATTCTCCTACTGTCTTAAGCCTTAGAAAACAACTTCTTCACTCTTTTCTTTTTTTAACAGTCTAGGAATATTCCGTTTTCCTAAAATTCAAATTGAAAATATCTCATAATTATATAGCCATAAGAATCATAGAATCACAGAATAGTTTGGGTTGGAAGGGACCTTTGAGTCCTGCATCCGAGTCATTTACGAAGATATTGAACAGCACTGGCCATAAAATGGAGCCCTGTGGAACCACACTAGTGAATAACTGTTCTCCATCCTGATAAAACCCTATTTACTATAACCCTTTGAGCCTGAAATTTAACAAAGGTAAATTCAGGGTCCTGCACCTGGGAAGAAATAACGCCATATACCAATACCAGCTGGGGACTGACCTGCTGGAAAGTAGCTCTACAGAGAAGGGCCTGCGGGTCCTGGTGGACAAGTTGTCCACGAGCCAGCACTATGCTGTTGTGGCCAAGAGGGCCAATGGTATCCTGGGCTGCACTGCCAAAAGCATTGCCAGCAGGTCAAGGGAGGTGATCCTGCCCCTCTGCTCAGCCCTGATGAGTTCAGTTCTGGATTCCACAGGACAAAAGAGACATAGAACTTCTGGAGTGAGTCCAATGGAGAGCTACAAAGATGATTAGGGGGGTGGAGCACCTCCCTTATCAGGAAAGGTTGAGGAAGCTGGGCTTGTTTAGCCTGAAGAGGGGCCTGAGAGGGGTCCCTATCAATGGATATAAGTATCTGAAGGAGGGTGTCATAGAATCATAGAATCATCAGAGTTGGAAAGGACCTCAAAGATCGAGTTCTAATCCACCTGCCTGGCAGGGACACTATCCACTACGTCAGGTTGCACAGGGCCCCATCAAGCCTTGTCTTAAAAGCTTCCAGGAATGAGGCTTCCACAACCTCTCTGGGCAACCTGTTCCACTGTCTCACCACCCTCATAGGGAAGAACTTCTTCCTAATATCCAACCTAAATCTGCCCTCCTCTAGCTTACACCCTTTTCCCCTGGTTCTATAACTGTCTGACCTCCTAAAAAGTCCCTCCCCAGCTTTCTTGTAGGCCCCCTTCAGATATTGGAAGGCCACAAGAAGGTCTCTTCGGAGCCTTCTCCTCTGCAGACTGAACAAGCCCAACTCTTCCAGCCTGTCCTCGTAGGAGAGGTGCTCCAGTCCTCTGATCGTTCTCATGGCCCTTCTCTGGACTCACTGGAGGACCCCCGTATCCCTCTTTTAATAAGGGCTCCAGAACTGGACGCAATATTTCAGGTGGGGTCTCAGGAGAGCAGTGTAGAGGGGGAGAATAACCTCCCTTGACCTGCTGGCCACCCTTCTCTTGAAGCTCTTCTCAGTGGTGCCAAGCAATGAGACACGAGGCAATGAGCACGAACTGGAACACAAGAAGTTCCACCTAAACATGACTTTACTGTGAGGGTGACTGAGCACTGAAACAGGTTGCTCAAAGAGGTTGTGGAGTCTCCTTCTCTAAAGATATTTAAAAAACGGTTTGGACACAATCCTCAGTAGCGTTCTCTAGGGGACCCTGCCAGAGCAGGGAGGCTGGACTAGATAGCCTTTGACAGTCCCTTCCAACATGAACTATTCTGTGATTCTATGAAGAGCTCTTCCCCACAGAGCACTGGGGGTTGATGTGCACACATGAGGGAGCTGTGGCATGAGGAACAACTTAATCTGAATGCAGGCAGCAGCATGGCTTTCCCAAACCAGGCGCTTCACAACTGCAATGTAAGGGCTTGGTGCTTTCCTACAGGTAGGTCATGCAATAACCATCACATTTGCTCTTTTAGCCACACTTACCCCCGGATTGTTGCCTAGCAGCATTTAGGCTGCATAATCAGAGTGGGTCTGGAGCACTGTGCATTGGCTAGAGAGGCAGCTGCTCAGAGGAGTCCCAGTACATGCTATGCTTCCCATGGCTGCAGCCTCATGCTAAATGCTCATCCAGCAACTTGGAGATGGGCATGGACCTTTATGCCTTATCTAGGAAAAATGTCAGGCATCTATTTAGATTTAGCTCAAGTTATAACCTCTATAGTGTAAGAATATAATCTAAACTGAAGGAAGGAGGCTTATCTCAAAACAATGATTTTTAAAAGCATGAACCAGTCTTGGTTTTTGCCATTTATAACCATTATAAAGCACAATTGCTTTCTGAGGTGGGTTAATCGTATGGAGCTGTCAGATGATCATCAGTTTTCAGTGAAAGCATTCATAGAGGATCACAGGGATTTTATTTTGTGAAAGGTACATTAATAACTTGTAACACCATGCAGAAGAGAAGACAAAAATCTTACTTTGAGTTTTGTGGCTGGCTGAATGCAGTAATCCCAAAGCTGTACAAAGTTTATTGTTGACAAAAATGTTTCTGTTTTTGGTTTGAGTGTGCTAATGTCGTATTCTGGGTTTGTGTCAGTAGAAAAGCTTCTCTGTACAAAACATTTACACTTTTTTTTCTATATATTTGAACACAAATACACGTGTGTGCGTGTGTGTATATTTACATGGTTATATGCCTGAGATGGGTTCCTCATGGGATCATCTACTTTTGCTAGTGAGATAGGCACCCACTGGGAGCTTGTTGCAGTTCTGCATGGTTAAGTACATCTCAGCATTTGATTCCTACCTACGTGTTGGATCATATAATCATAGAATAGTTTGGGTTGGAAGGGACCTTAAAGATCATTTCATTCCAAACCCACTGCCGTGGGCAGGGATACCTTCTTGTGGCAGCAAGGTTGGAACTAGATGTATGTAGTTTTCTCAGGACCCTTGAAATATAAATGTCAGATCATCATGTTAAATGTTCATCAGTTGGGAAAACATTAACTTTGAGAAATTTATCATTTGAAGATTGCAAACTAGGCTTTCAGTCTTCCTTCCAAAATTCAAGGTAATGTTACCTTTTTTTCAGTGAATCACACAAGGGAAATCTTCTCTTAACTAATGTATGTATTTTTGTTTCCTGCACTACATTTCTTCAGTTATCTTACCAGTACATGTTTTGTCAGGGTTACAAAGGGAACCTTGCATCTTTGTCAGTACTGAAAGGGTAGCAGAAATAATAGAGGCCACCCAAGATCCTGCAGCAAAAGACAAGAAAAGGACACATGCAAATACTTTAAAAATAATTATTTAGCAAAAAAAAATGTGTGCATATTATTTGAGTGTTCAAAGACATGCTCCTGAAGCATAATATTGTTAAGGAGTCCCGTATTTTGTAAGGTGGTTACTCCATGTCAAAGAGCAAAGATATTTAGTCTCCCATTAAAAAACAAGAAATAACAAAATAAAACAACCAACCAAAAATATCCAGGTTCTCTCCCAGCAAAACCTCTGCTTCTCTGGAGCCCAAAAGGAATCTGCAGATGTATACCCCCTGCATGGGAACAAAGTCTTTAGTCCCTGGAATGCAGTGCTATAAAAACAAATACTACAAAGCCTGGTAACAGGGGAATGTCTCAGTTGCATATTTTTTTCTGACTATCTTGGTTTGCAGAGAAGTGGGTCCCCAAAGCACGTATGCCAGCGGGATATCTTTGTACTAGGTTGTTGTCTGTTTGGCCAGATGTATTCCCAACAGTGAGATAGAAAACACAGCACTTTTATTAAAATAAGTCAGGGAAAAGAATGGAAAAAATTGTATGTCCAGCAAAATGAGGCATGTTTTGTCCCATCTGATATTTATTAAACATTGGTCAAATCAGCAATGAGAAATGCACAACATGAGAAGTGACCCTGGCTCCCTGGCTTTGGAAGTTAGTGACATATGTCTGGGAGCAGTCCAACATTGAAAACATGCACAGGACACAGAGAGGAGTGTGCTGCACTAGAGTAACAGTAAGAAACAGAGAGGAGCTAACTTCATCCTTGAACCCCTTTTTGCAGGTTTTATGTATGTTCTATTGATAGAATGGACATGTAGGGTCTTTTTCTGTACATTTACTCTACAGCTTTTTTAGATGAGACACTACGCATCTCCTGGAACAAAGGGTGAAAGCTTCCAGATCACTGCATTTTGTGTAAGCCATGAAAGCAAGCAGTCAAGGGGATAGAATTGCCAAAGTTTTGTCAAACTAATCCCAAGAATGGGCTCCTTCAAGCCTTGACTCTCAGCTTTCGTGACAAATCTGTGTGATTTTATGCCAACCTGCATGATTTTGTATAATCACAAATATTTTAAATTGTCTCCAAACTGTTGTTACTGAACATTTTGATTATTGTGTTATCACATCTTTTCAGAACAACCCTTCAATAAAAATGTGTCCTCACAGTGCTCACTAAATGTATCTCCTATATCAGAACAAGATTATTTGAGGTTGGTCCTTTATAAATAGAGTAGTGGGGAAGAGCAACAAGGTTAAGTTGAAGTCAGACTCCATACCTGGGGAGGTTGGGGAGCTCTGATTACACTGTAATTCATCCCTATACAGAGAGGGTTGCATTCCTGGCTTTCACCTTTGTGCATAGCCTGGATTATTTAACTTCTTCAGAAAAACATTAGGATGAGTCTTCCAGATCTTTTCTTCAATGTACCTCAAAATTTGTAATTTGTATATGGTTAGTAAACTGGAAGGTCAGCTGTTATTAACAACAGAGTCAAGAGCCATATATTCACAATAAAGAATAAACTTAATAGTGCTGAAAGATCTCTAGGCAAAGGAAAACACAGGAGTCTGTTAGAGCTCTGTGGCTTTTTATTCCAGCCCTGCACATAGGGCATGTTTAGGTGAGGGTAGCCAGGGTTCAGTGGCAGTTAGATGCAGTTTTAAGCTGATAGGCAGAAAGTGCCAGCAGGCTATGCAATACACAGTTCCGGCCCAGCTTAGTTAATGGAATTACTCTAGCCTGTATGATCACTTTAGTACGCTGTGTTTATGATATTGATACCAAGAGTGCTGAATTGTTAAAGTCTGGAAAGGCCTGGCTTTTGTTGGGGTACTGTTCTTAAGTCAGTTCGAAATACGCTGAAAGCAAAAGTCCTGAATAGCCAAAGTGCTGTTTTACTGAACCAGTGATGGAGAGGACTGAATCAAGTGAAATAAGTGCTGGAGCACACATGATGATGAACTGCAATACATCAGTGATACCAGCAAAGCTTCAGCTCATTACACTACACAGGAAGCCAGAGTACAGTGACAGAAGGCAGGTCATGTCATAAAATGAGTAATCTTAATATGAGATTGTAATTGAGTGACTTTTTCTATGTGCGGTTGTTGTCAAAGATTTTGCTTTTGTTTCTGCCTTTCTCTGTGCTTTGTACTTCTGCAGTCTATCAGTCTTCCCAGTTATGGATCTGTTCCTGCTTCCATTAACATTAAAATAGGGAGTATCGAGCATTCTGTTACCTGTGTGTTTAGAAGGTGAATAGGATGTTCTTTGTGCCCCAGGTTTCTCATGTTTTTTGTTATGTGGGATGTTCAAGGACTTACAGGATTGGAATTTGAATTCTAAATCCTTTGGAGGAGGAAGGGTGCATTCGGTGCACAAGGGCTCAGTGAGTCCACTAGTGCTAGCTAACAGCAGCAAAATGGTACTGCAGACACCACCAGTTCCTACTGTGAAATAATTTCAGTCTTTGAATACCTACCACAAACTCTTGGAAAACTGCACTTTCCCTCTCCAGCTTTTTCAGCAAGCAGAGCTTCCCCACTAGCAAACTCCTTGAGACTGTCAGCCAAACAAAGAAAACCATCCCACATATCAGGATCCATAAGCAAACCTGGCTATTGTATTATTGGACCCTTCATCTTTTCTTTTGTGGTGCAGGAGACGTCAGTCTTCCACATCTAACTCACCAATAGATGGGCTATGCAACTGCCCATCTCTGTGCCAGCTCCCTTCCTTCCCATCATTACAGCCAGGAGAGCCTTTCCCCTCTGGAGTTTCTGTTCTTGAGATTATGCTTACAAGTTTTTTCTCATTTTCCCCTTGAAAAAGAACCAAATGTTCCCAACTGATCTTATGCCTAAACCCCAAGGAACCCAAATCCATGACATCACTTTCATCACATGGCAACAGAACGTAATGTCACAGCTGAAAAATTTAGAAAAAAACATGACATAATGAGAATGTGGGCTGACCTGTGAGAGATGCATTTCTGCCTGAGCCATGGATAGTATATGTGTATAGTATATTCCCTTGAATTGAGGAAAATGCTTTGTGAAAGAAACTTTGTACAAATCCTTTCCCTGAGTTGCTCCAATGTGGTAATCCCTCCTTCAAGTACTCTAGGCTTAAGGAAGTAACTGGAAAATGCTGTTCACTGAGACAGAAATACAGTTGACTTAACTTGGTGTGTCAGTTACCTGCCCTCTGTGAACCCTTTGGAATTGGCCCATGCTTTTGTCTTAAAAGCTGAAAAATAAAACAGCACTTTGCAGAAGTTCATGAGTTGGGAAAAGTAAAATCAGCCGTGGGTTTGGCCTCTTGGGAAATACCATTTGCTCATATAAAGCTATGGAGCAAGTTTTGACTAGTTAAGTAATCTGGTACATATAATTTATTAGATCTTAAAGCTTTCCTATGGGACTCCCCTAATAGTACACAAATACCATATAATATTAAATAAATGGTTTTTCTAACAGACACAAAAGGCTACATTAATCCTGGTCTGCACATTGGAAGGAGGGATAAATCTTATCTGTTTGTTCCAGCATAGCTGTCTAGTCTTCGTGTTTTTATATTTTGTGTTTTTGATTAATTTATTGTTAACTTAATCAATGCTTCCAACACTCTTGAGCTGTTCCCAAGGAGGATATATAAAAAAGAGGGATATTGCTTCCCTAATAGACCAAAAACATCAAACCATTCTGCAAAAAGCTCAAATATGAAAGAGAAAAGGCCTGTTTTCTCTCATCAGCTTGGGGCCCTTTTTCTTGAACTTCTCCACAATGGGAAATTCATGAGCATTTTCCTGTTGGTATAGACGTACCACTAGCTTTACCAACATAACATCTCTTCCTCTATGTAGAAAGAGTACTCTCAGAACCTCCCAAAACAAGGAAAAAAGGCTCTTTCAATCATTATCTCTGCACTTGGGAAGGGGCAACCTGGAAACAACAAACAGCCTGGGGAATGAGAGACTGGAATGCAGCACTGCAGAAAGGGATCTGGGAGTTTTGATAGATAGTAAGTTAAATATGAGTTAGCAGTGTGCGCTGGCAGCCAAAAGGGCCAACTGGGTCCTGGGGTGCATCAAGCACTCCATTGCTAGCCCATCAAGAGAGATGCTAGTCCCACTCTACTCGGCTGTAGTGTGGCCTCACCTGGAGTACTGTGCAGTTTTGGGCACCACAATGCAAGAAGGATATGAAGTTGTGTTATAGAGCATCCAGAGCAGGGCCACAAAGATGGTGAAGGGCTTGGAGGGGAAGTCATTTGAGGAAAGGCTGAAATCACTTGGTCTGTTCAGCCTAGAGAGGAGGAGACTGAGGGAAGACCTCATTGCAGTTTATAACTTCCTCACCAGAGAGGGAGGGGTGGATGCTGCTGTCTCCTCTGTGGTAACCAGTGACAGGACCCAGGGGAATGGCATGAAGCTGTCCCAGGGGAAGTTCAGGTTGGATGTCAGGAAGAGCTTCTTTGCCCAGGAGTGGTGCAGGATTGCAATAGGCTCCCCAGGGAGGCAGGGTTGGCATCAACTCTCACGGAGTTTAAGAAGCACTTGGACAGTGCACTTAGACACATGGTGTGACTTTGGGGTTGTCCTGTGCCCAGATAGGAGTTGGACTCCATGATCCTTCTGTGTCCCTTCCAACTAGGGGTATTCTGTGATTCTGGAAAGGAAGTGTTCACATGACAACCATTTGTGGTAATGGTTACAAAGCAGGACCAGTACTCCTACCAGCTTTTCACAATGCTGGGGTTTTTTCTGTATTTTGCTTCTGCCCCCATTGGGAGACTGAATGGTAAGAAAGAGCTACTGCTATGTGATGGCTTGATAGAGGAGATGCTAATAGATATTTAACCTCAAAAGCTCACCATAGTCTTACTAGCACAACTGAAAAATAGCCCTGTCTCTTGGGAAAGCTGTGGGTTTTCCAGCGAAGCAAAACCTACTTCTTTTCCACATGCTAAGATCCCAAAGTGATTGTATCACTAAGCTGATGCTTTAACCATCATGGAGGCCATCCTGACAGAATAGGCAGATAGGCAGCATGCATCTTCTGCTTAGATAAATAATTTGTTCTTTAGAAAATGAAGGAGAAGAAATGGGGAGATGAAATCAGCAATGTGTTCTTTGCCGTTGTTTTAAAATTCTTAAAATCTTCTTTTACAGGTATTCAGGAGGGGACTCAATGTACCAAATGTAAAAATAACTGGGCACTGAAGTTTTCCATCATCTTATTATATATTTTATGTGCCCTGTTAACAATCACAGTAGCCATTTTGGGATACAAAGGTATGTATGCATCAAGACCAACATTTTGCTTTCAGCCAAGCATCCAAATGCATTTTCACATATTAGATAGAAAGGCAGTTTATCACATTTCATCTTATTAATTAATACCTTGGCAGTGCTGGCTTTTTGTACACACATAACAAAGCGCAACCTTAGATTTTCATTTTCAAACAATTATGAAGTCTTGAAACCAAAATAATTATTCATCCACCATGAAGGAGAACTCAAAGCTCTGGAACACAGGCTATACTTTCATTTCACTGATCTCTTTTACGTATATCACAGAATAAATGTCCTTCTTAACGGTATAGTTGGAAATAATCTTACTAATGTAATATTTATTAGAGGAACAAAGTGTAGGATCAATATTATTTTAAAATATCTGGAAGAAAGATTGAATCAGAGGATGCCAAAGTATTGCATTATCAACAATTATTTTGATGAATGATTAACTTTTGACAGTAATTTCAAAGATTCTGGTAGTTGGGTAACCCAGTAATGGAGAAGATTTTGTTTGTGCAAGTCGTCTGTAGGGGACGTTGGAAGGCACAGCTTAAAATTCCCATATGCCCTCAGTACTTATTAAGTGTAGCCACTTAGGCATTCTTGTAAATGTTTTGATGTAAATGGCTGCTTGCTGTGCAGTGACAGATATAATATGGTAAATAAATAAGACATGAGTTTCTGTTAAGAAAAAGAAAGTGAATAACATCATTTTATTATAGCATACATGTTGCAGAGAGAGCCAGGCTCTGAGAGTATCTTCAAAAACCCTCCAACAAGCTGGGTAAATATTCATGTGGTTAGCATGCAGTGCGTTCCTGTGCTGCCAATAGTTGTGCTCGTAGCAAAGCTGACCTCACCTCTGGTCCTTTGCCAGCAAAAGGAAATTGTAGAAACAGAAAGGAGTAAATACTTATTTAAGAGGATTTGGTACAGTTTTGAGTGGAAAGAACATTAAAACTGCTTGATTTAGATAGGAGATTTAGTCAGGGAGATGAAAGAATATGAAGGACAGATAGAGATGCATAAGTACTCTTTGTCATGATAAAGCAGATTAGCATATGGCACATTAAAATCAAATTTAAAGAAATGCTGTGCAGACCTTCTTTTGAAGAATGTGTTAACTGGTCTACAGAAGTCAGATTCTGAAGAAAAAAAAGCTTTCCAGGATTCAAAAACCTGTTCTTGATCAATAAAGATAAGATCATATGGATTATGGGAGGACAAACCTTGGCCTTTTGCAGACATAAATCTAGAAATCTGCTTACAGCACATGAAGATGGCATCCTTCTGGGCTCTGACCTAGACACTAAAAGCCTTGGATTCAGCAGAATTTTCCTCAAAAGAGTTTTATGTAAGGCTGTCTGTTCTGGAGCTCAGCAGAACACTCAGACCCCACTCAGCATCAGAAACAGAATATCAAGTTGGAGAGACCATTGTTCTGTATCTTGCTTTGGCAAATGGTTTTTTCCTATGTGTACAACGCAATAGCAGTAAGGAAACTCCAAAAGGTATCTTTGTGAGAGGGAGTTCCTTTTCTTTGTGTCAATTCACAGTTTTCAAGCTTCTTTCTCCATAGGAGCCTCTAGCACCATCTTTTCCCTAGGCTCTGCTCTCATTTTGAGGTCCTCTCTTTGCTACACTCATTTCTAAACCTCCTTCTTGTACTGAGTGCCTGACTGGGAGTTAGTCTTTTTGTCATAGCAGTACTAAGCCACATCTATCCAGGTCAAAGACAGGAGAATTTCCTCTCCCACAAAAAAAAAGGGAAAAAGATTATAGCAAGGTGGATAATGCACATCTTGCTCAGAGACCTTAATATCTTTTGGTGACTACTGCTCCACCTCTCACCTGCTTGGTTACTGCTCCGCCTGAATGCCAAGGGAAAGAGGCATATACTAGAGAAAAGTTCTTTTTAGTCTATGGTATCCCTTCTGTAACTTCAGTAGCAAATGGTCATATGCCAGGCATTAATTTCACCCTTTGTACCTGCAGCTTGAGAGCTTCATCTCCACAGTACCTAAGTACTAATGTGCAGGTACAAAGCAAGTTAGACGGAACTCCAGCTGATGTTACATAGTCAAAGGAACTACTGCGATAGTTTTGGTTGCTGGGAAGGAATAAGGCTTTAAATAAACAACAAAACTCAAATTTTTTAGAGCTCTTGAACTCTTCTCTCTCCATCCGAGTTTGACTTGTCTTTTTATTGCAATATTACAATGAAAGAAGGAATTCTGCTGGCATCAGGGACTCTTTCAGTCTCTTAGCTAAGCTTCCATTAAATTTGCCTCCCACACTTACTGTTTATAAAGTCCCAAAATAATTTATAACTTTCATTTCCTAGGTGGTATTTAATATCCTTTGTGACTTAAAACGTTAAAACTACTCATCAGTGGATTAAATATGGTAGGCAAAAAAAAAAAAACCTCAATGGGAGGTAAAGTCAACAGAGAAAAAATCTCCAAACCGGTGTTAAAATAGTAGGTTTGAAGAAACCTGAAGCCAGAATATGAATTAAGCATCAAGGTCAGGAAGGAATAACAAGCTGAATTTACTGTTAGTACATTTTAAGAAGATGTATTGAATTATTGTTAAAAACACGATTAAAATTATCTATATTTTCTATGCATACAGTCTTAAATTAAATGCAAAATACAACATTGTGGTTTTTCTGGCATCAGCCAGTGTCAGAGTAGCCTACTGAAGATGTATGATCTTCCAGTGAGGGAAGCTAGCATGTGCTCAGCTTGAAATTCTCATAGTTCTCGTTCTCTGATCAGTCCTTGTTTTTAAGTTTCTTGACTAATTCCTGATGTGACTTGCATCTACTTCTTTTATTTGTCTCACAGAGTTTGCTTGCCATTACCTAGGGCCAACACACCCTTGTGAGATGGCACATTTTGTCTCTGTCTGACTTAGAGGCAGACAGTTCTCACTGTTCCAGTCAACAACCAGTTTAAATTTTGGCTTCTTTTTAAAGGTTCTTTGCTACGTTTTGCACAGTGACCTTGTCAGAAAGTGAGATGGCAATACAGAGAGATCTGACCAAGCTGAGAATTAAGGTGTGGCTATCCAAAAGCAGGCTGCATAGACAGACTGCATTTATGAGAGCACCAGACTGTTGGGAGCAGCAGAGTGGCCTTCATAAAGGGTATTATGGCTGGTCTACCTCTTTTGCCTTTGACTTTTTCTGGAGAAGATGGGAAGTGGCCATTCTAGCCCAAGGGCAATCCCCAGAGGCTGACTTCCACTCCTAAGGGTGACCCACATGCTCACCTACCACTGAAGGCTCCAACTAGAGATGGTGATGGGGCTACTGCCAGGGAAGGAAAGGCATTCCCAATAATAAGATATCCATCCATATGACCCCTTTTGACAACAAGAGCAACAAAACCTACTTTGACTCTCTACTAATTCTTCTCAAGCTCATCCTTTCCACTTGCAGGGCAGTAGCAGGAAAGTAAATAAGCTACAACTTGCTCGGAGAAGGAGTTTGAGCAGGAGGTCAAGTCCCCCAGGCTAAGATCATGCCTCTGTATAAAGCAAATATAAGCATTGGTTTGTCTATGAGATGACAAAATTCAACTTAGTTTGCATCACTGGGAATCCTTGAGCTAACCCTGCAGCTCACATTTGCAGAAACCTCTGCAGTTTCTGTTGCTGGAGCTGGGTGGTTTGAACTTGGCTCTGGATTCTCTCCCCTACACTTCACACAACAGGACTGACTTGGCCTCTGAGGGGAAACAGAATTAAAATAAAGGAAATGCTTTGCCTGATACAACTAATTCTCCATTTCACATCAGTTAATCTGACAGCAGTTTAGTGTCAAATATGCAAAAATCAATACCTTGTGTATTTGAAAGCAGCCTTCTCTTTCTAGCCTCTCTGGACCAGCATCTTCCAGCTAAGTGTCATGTCACCCCTCCTCCACCAGGGCTGCTGTCTGGCATCCAGTTACACACTAGAATTAAAAGCTATTACTTTCTCTAGGAGACTGGCTGCTGGGGACTAAAAGACCTTTTAGCAGTGCTCATTGATGATCTTTCAGACACAGTCCAGGCATGGTCTTCCCCACATACCACAGGCAATTGTCAATAATATCAGTAAGACTTCAGATTAAAGTTCTGCTTCAGCAAATTCTTGGAGCGTTCCACAAAATGAATGACCATAGCTACAGAACAGCTATAAACTTTGGAATGGATTGTTTGCTTTACTTTTGACATTGAAAACAACATATGCTATTGTATCTTTAATTCCATCCGATTTCATCTAACTTCCAGTACAGGCTACTACATATTGATAGGATTTCTACTGTTTTCATTTGTTTTGGACTCTTCAAGGGAATATTTAAACTAAGCTTCTGGTGTTTGATTTCATTAAACCATGAAAACATTCTTGTTGTTTTAGGACAGCATAAAATCTCAATTTTACAAACTTTAGATCTAAAGTATAAACTGGCAAGCATTTGAACAGCAAAAAGAAGAAACTACATTTCCCTTTCACTATTGATAATATATACTAACTTGCCAACTCAAAGTGTATTGCATAATGGGGAAAACAGATGAATATTACACTACATCTTAATTAAAAAAACCCATAGGTGATGTGACATTGCTAGTCAAGGCACAGGTCCAGAAGAAACACTTGGAGTAGGCCTGCTTTTTAAATACAGATGCTTTCACAAAGTCCTATCTAAGCATCCAGAGTAAGCTGTGTCCTTCACAGTGAGTATCCATAACGAAAGGAGAACTCCATAGACTGAACAAGGATCTGCCTAGGGTGAGCCAGAAGGAATCACAGAATCACAGAATAGTAGGGGTTGGAAGGGACCTCGAAAGATGATCTAGACCAGCCCCCCTGCTAAAGCAGATTTGCCTAGATTAGATTGCACAGGAATGCATGCATGACCTCTTGGGCAGTCTGCTTCAATGCTCCATCATCCTCAGAGTAAAAAAAGTTTTTCTTTATGTTTGGGTGGAACTTCCTGTGTTCTTGTTTGTGCCTGTTGCCCCTTGTTCTATCACTGGGAACCAGTGAAAAGACAGTGGCCATATTCTCTTGATACCTACCATTTAGATATTTATAGGCTTGGAAAAGATCCCCTCTCAGACTTCTCCAGGCTAAACAGACCCAGGTCTCTTAGTCTTTCCTCATAAAAAACAAGCTCCAGTTCCCTAAAGATCTTTGTAGCCTCTGCTGGACTCTCTCCAGTAGCTCCATATCTCTCTTGAACTGGGGAGGCCAAAATTGGTCACAGTACTCCAGACATGGCCTCACTAGGGCAGAGTAGAAGGGACGATCACCTCCTTCAACCTGCTGGTCACACTCTTCTGGATGCACTCCAGATACCATTGGCCTTGGTCACAACAGCACATTGGTGGCTCGTGGACAACTTGTTGTCCACCAGGACTCCCAGATCCTTCTCTGCAGAGCTACTTTGCAGCAGGTCCACCTCCAGCTGCTCTTGGGGTTATTCTTTCCCAGGTGCAGGAGTCTACTCTTGCTCTTGCTGAACTTTATTACGTTCCTCTGCACCCAACTTCAGCCCGTCCAGGTCTCACTGAATGGCAGCACAGCCTTCTGGTATGTCAGCCACTCCTCCCAGGGAAAGCTAAGCGTGGTTCCCATGCTCGCTGCATGTGATGCATTGACATATATGTGCACCAGCAGAGTGTCAGAAGTAACTGAAGGACCTTTGCTGATCTGGAGTCCAGCCTGGAAGACAATTGGGCAGGACAAACAAAGAATCAGCTGTGGCTTCATCTAGGAAAAATAGCATGCAGCATTTTGACTTTAATGTGCAGAAAAAACACTGAAAAATTAGTGCTAAATTGTGGGGAAAATATTTTCTAAAGCAAAAGGTATTGAGCAATGGTGCCCCTGAAAAAGCAAAGCTGTTATTGTAGCCTGGATCTGGTGTTTAGCAGGCAATCTGCCATCACCTCAAGTACAGAGGGCCATACTCTGACTCTGCCTTTTCACACACAGTGTGACTTGTTACTGGCTTATTAGCAGTATAGGAAGGAGCAGGCATGTAATTCACCAAAGGGTATCTGGTCTTTCTGAAAACCTTGAGACTTTTTCTCTGTTGTAATTACATTGGTCTCAATGAGGTTGAACCAGAGATAATCTTGGTCTACTTTTTCTACTGTTAGTTTTGGGGAAGCAATAAAAGCCTGCTGTGCAACTGTGGTACCCAGAGTCAGAAAAATAAGGGCAAAAGTTAATAAAGAAGAAGCTTTTGGTGGGCTACACTTTAAAGGTCTGGGATTTTCATGATTGTTCGTAAGCAGCAAAATATCCCTTGAGTTTCCACTTCTAGCAAAATAACAAATCTTTCCATAGCAACATCTTCTATGAGGCTATTTCCTAGATGCAGATAATTTTACAGTCTTAGTGGTAACCCCCTACCCCACACAAGTTTACAGAGTTGGCTTCACTATATCAAGACATGGGAAGCACCTTATTTCTTCTGTTTAAAACAAGAGGGAGATGGCACATTAACTTACATAGCCTCTCCCAGTATTGGTTCAGACCCATTCTGATCCCAGTGTAGCATAAGGGCTAAGCAATCTTGTCATGCAAATAAATTCCTGCCCCTACTTGTGGCTTGAATGCAAAAGCCTATTAGATAAGGTTTGGTGTGGAAGCTGAAGGTTGCAGCCTTCAAACATTTGACAAACGTTTGACATTTTTGCCACTGGAAGCCAACCCGGGCTCTTTATTTGTTGCTCTGCTTTTTCCATTTCCATATAAATTCCATCAAATAATCAGATTGTCTCAATGACAAGAAAATGATTCAGAAATACAAAATAAAGAGCACATCAGCTATAGATTTGCGCTTACTGGATGGCCATATTTTCAATCTTAATGAGGCAGAATGGTTTCAAGACCATCTTGAGAGTCTGTACCATTATCAAGATGTTTAAAATACGATTCACAAAACATTTAGTAATTGCATCTTCAAGCTGCTATGTCAGTCCAAAGTTTGCTATCCAGATGGCAATCTTTAACAATTAAAAGGAATATGAAAAAAACCCCTTCTTTTTAGGGAGAAATGGCTTAAAATAAAAGGAAGTCTTCTCTCACATGTCTGATCCTTGAGCAATCAGTCTGCCTTTTCCACACAGCACTATGCATGTAGCATGGAAATACTGTTAAAAAAAAAAGGACCTGGTTCATGAGGAAAAGTCAGAAAGAGGGATTTCCTCATTCAGGAGAGAGATTGATCATCAGCAAAGAAATGTTTGAGACTGTTGGCAGACTGAAGAACTGGAAGAATGCTGAGTCCCACCAGCAGATAGAAGCTGATCCTTCCAACATTTCACAGAGCAACAGCAGAGTGTAATGACAAGCAAGGCAATTTTAAGGTGGTTTCTTGTTTTGTTCAATAAGTGATGATTTTTTGGTTTCCGTTATTGCTTACTAGATCTTTTTCATAATTTCACTTTTCTTTTTTCCATAACATACTGCTTTCTTTCACCTAGTTGTAGAAAAAATGGACAATGTGACAGGTGGCCTGGAAATGTCCCACAGAAGATATACAGAAAAGCTCACAGAGGTGGAGAGTGATCTGAAGAAATTAGGTAATCTACATACAAGCAAAGCCCTTTCGTTTTATGGTTTTGGGATGTTCTCCTGGCAGACAGTGGCAGGAAAATTGTCTGAAATAACTCTGACTATGACAAGATAGAACACTTCTATTCCAATTTAAGTACTTGGGAAAGTACTTTAAAATAGTTAAGATCAGCTCTACTTAAGACAGCATTTTAAGCATACTTCAATATTTACAGTTCCCACTGAACTCACTTATACTAAAATAACCAGACATTTAAATTGTCCTCAGGAGAGAGTCTTCTCTGAGGTAGAGATGTAAAACATAGCAGAAGCTGTTCCACAGCACAAGAGATTCTACATAAAATTAGAATTTGTCACTCGGTCATCTTGATGCTGGTTTTTTAGCTATTCAGATTCAAAGCTTAAGGCCATTTTTAAAGAGTGCACAAATAATCAGCTGTTCAAAACTCTTAGGTTTGAGGCAATTGATCACTTCCATAAAATATTTCTTAATCCTCTCAGGGAGTATAGGTCACCAGGTTGTTATGAATTCAGGTCTCCCAAGTGCTTACCAATTTGCAGGAAGATGGGAAAAGGTCATTAATAAGGATTCTACTCACTAAGCATACATTTCTACCTTTCTTACTTGTCCGGAAAGGAAGCAGAGCTTTTTGTTATCAATTTATATATACATAGTCTTACAGTTTATAAAATTAGGGTTTTATATAAATATTAGTATACACATGCAAGCATGTGGTTCTTGAAGTATATTTTGTTTAGCTTCACAAACCATATATTGAGATGTATTCCCAGGAAAGATTACTTGCTTGCAGCTTGATCATAAACTTTTACAACTTTTTTCCCCTCAAAATGTAGCTGGGTTCTGAAGTATTTGCACAGTACACTTATATCAAAGACATGGAGTAATTCAGTGGCATGTATGTTTACTGACACATACACAGAAGTAAATGTTACACCTTAAAGCACATGCAACTACTTCAATTATATTTGGGTTATTATATTATGCTGATTACTTTTTCACAAATTGGAGCACCTTTCATTTATTCACATCCACACATCTTTACAAGCAGGTGGATGGATGGCCAATGAGATGCTCAGGACAGCCAGTTCCCTTTTAAGTGGACTTGCCATGAAGTAGGTTGAAAAAGTTATGGGGCAATGTGTGTGGGAGGCATAAAGGTAAAAGAACTGCTGTAGACCAAGAAGGATAATAGCATGTGGTGAATGAAAGAAAAGCCTTCAGGAGTTAGATGCATGTGGACCTGGCAGTTGTCAGAGGTATGTGAGTAACGCAATATAATTTGAGCTATAACTGAGAGGTAAACATAGAGTCACAGTTGAGAGGATCCTGGAGTGAGACAAGTGGCAGGGAGAGAAACTGTGCTGAGGAAGATGTCCATCTGCAAAAGACTCCGTAAACATTTCAGATGGAAATTTCACAAGTCGCCATTTGATGTTTTTCACCATAGCTCATTCAAACACACAAGAAGAAATCTGTATACACAGCTGTATTCACTATAGTTTATGAAAACCATCCTGCTCTCTCTTGGAGTCCTCTGAAATTATGGACTTCAGAATGCATAATTCATAAATATAGCTACATTAAGATGAGGACAAAAATATATGGACTGCATGTAGGAGATGGAAGTGACTGAGATCATGAAAACAAATCTTTCCTGAAGGTGAATGTTGACTACTTATTTCACAGAATCACAGAATGTTAGGAGCTGGAAGGGACCTCAAAAGATCATCTAGTCCAACCCTCCTGCCAGAGCAGGATTCCCTGCCCAGGGCAGGGGGGTTGGAACTAGATGATCTTTGAGGTCCCTTCCAACCTGGGCCATTCTATGATTCTGTGATTCCCTAGACCAGGTCACGCAGAAGTGTGTCCAAACGGGTTTTGAATATCTCCATAGAAGGAGACTCCACAACTTCTCTGGGCAGTCTGTGCCAGTGCTCCAACACCTCAACTGGAAAAACATTTTTTCTTGTATTCACACAGAACTTCCTATGCTTCAGCTTACAGCCATTGCCCTGCCACTAGTTTCACTGGGAAGAGCCTGACCCCATCCTCCCTACAGCCACCCTTCACATATTTATAAGTATAAATGAGGTCACCCCTTAGTCTCCTCTTCTCCAAGCTAAAGAGACCCAGCTCCCTCAGCCTTTCCTCAGAAGGAAGATGTTCCAGCCCCTTCGTCATCTTGGTGGCTCTGTGCTGGACTCTTTCAAGTGGTTCCCTATCCTCCTTCAACTGAGGGGCCCAGAACTGGACATAGTATTCCAGATGCAGACTCACCAGGGCAGAGTAAAAGGGGACAGAACCTCTCTTGACCTGCTAACCACACCCCTTCTAATACGCCTCAGAGGGTGGTTGGGATCTGGAACAGCCTTCCCAGGGAAGTTGTCTCAGCACCATGCCTGACAGAGTTTAAGAAGTGTTTAGATAACACTCTCAGGCACACAGTGTGATTCTTGGGGTGTCCTCCAATGGTTTAAAAGCTGGACTTGATGATCCTATTGGGTCCCTTCCAGCTCAGACAAAACTATGATACTGTGATAATATGATTTTGCTCTCCTCGGTAAGACACAAGGTCTTCATTGATTTCTCTCTAATTTTTTTCCCCTATCTGGTGGCAGAACTTTGCTTAGTGTTTTATCTTTTCTGGAAAAGATAGCATAAAAGTTATACTGACAAAACATCTTGACAGCCTGACTGTACTTAGGATACTGTGCTTTTTTTCTATTATGTTTTTGAAAACTTATCCTAAAGCCTTCCATTTTTTCCTGTAAAATAGATGACCAAACTGGACAAAAAGCCATGAATACTAACACTGAACTGTCTAGCTTCAGATCTGACATTCTGGCTCTCCGTCAGCAGCTTCATGACATTGTAGAAAAAACTACCAGGAACAAAGATACACTGGAGAAGCTGCAAGAGTCTGGAAATGTATTAGATGATAGACAGAGTGAAATGAGAAGTGCCTTAGATAGTAATTCTTTCATGATCATAAGCGTCAATAAGACTCTTCAGGCATATACTGGCTATATCAACAGTCTTCAACAAGATACAAGTAATATCCAAACAAACTTGCAAAACCAAGTGCATTCCCATAACGTGGTCATCATGAACCTGAACAATTTAAACCTGACACAAATGCAGCAAAGAAATCTTATCAGTGTCCTGCAGAAGTCAATGGAAGATACAAGCTTGGCTATTCTAAGAATCAAGAATGACTTTCAAAATCTGCAGCAGGTTGTCCTTCAAGCCCGGAAGGATGCCGGCTGGCTTAAGGAGAAAGTACAAAATTTACAGATTTTGGCCACCAACAACTCAGCATTGGCAAAAGCTAACAATGATACACTTGAAGACATGAACAATCAGCTCAGCTCCTTCAGTGGGCAAATGGAGAACATCACAACAATTGCCCAAGCCAATGAACAAAATCTAAAAGATCTCCAGGAACAGCATAAAGAATATGAAAACAGAACTTCTGCCAAATTCAACCAACTGGAAGAGAAGTTCCAGGTCTTTGAAACTGATATAGTCAATATCATTAGCAACATCAGCTATACTGCTCAGCATCTACGGACACTGGCTAGCAATCTTAATGAGGTCAGGACAACTTGTACAGACACCTTAAGTAAACATTCAGATGATCTGTTTTTTATGAACAGCACGCTAGCCAATATTCGCTTAGACTCTGCATCTCTCAAGATGCAACAGGATTTGATGAGGTCAAGGTTAGATGTTGAAGTTGCCAATTTGTCAGTAATAATGGAAGAAATGAAGCTAGTAGATTCCAAACATGGCCAGCTTATCAAGAACTTCACTATCCTGCAAGGTAGGCAGCTTCCCTAATGATGCCTATAATAGATATACTGAATTCCTGTTTGCATTACTCCTTTAGTTATGTGGAAGATAGTGCATGCTACTATAGAGATCTGGAGTTTTCTATTATCAAATCTTAAACTTTGGAAATTTAAATGTAGCTTGAATTTTCCTTTCTAACTTTCCTATGCCTTCCTGACATAGCTAGAATGGGGATGTTATAAAAGAAAGTTCTAACTTAACAAAATTTTATTCTGACTGACTGACTGGATCTGCTTTTGATTTAGTTTCTAAAATAAGCCACTGAAGGTGTGGAACCTCAAGAAACCAATCTCTGCTAAGGAAGAAATTACTAAAAAATATGCTTTGGGCTATTCCCAGAAAGGCCCACCCTTACTGCAAAATAAGTTGCTATTTCACTTTATGCCAGTTGTTATTCTGCCAGAAAACATCCTACTTTGTTTAGTTTTCAATCATGGGATATTTTTTCTCCAGAAATAAGTAGAGTCAAGTTTAGGAGGTTTCTCCCAGGCAAGTATTACCCCAAATGAAACAAACACTCATATTTCCAACCTGTGGAAACCAGTCAGGCCTAAAATTCTAACTGCACATATAAATCTGTTGCTCCAAATAAACTAAGGCCAAATTAGAGGCAGTATTACATGTCAGTAAACTTAACCTTTCTCATTTCAGTCAGGCCTATGACTCCAGTTTACAGATTTATCTCTGGAGGAGTTTATATGATGTAGGTGGTATTGTCAAGGCATTTGTTCATCCATAATCAGAATCCAAAATTATTTTGTTGTTTATTGTTGTCAAAATTTTGCAATTTCCTATCACGAGTACTGTTCTTTTTCCTCTAATAGACAGCCAGTTAGCCACTGTGGGTCTTTTCCACAGTTGGCATCTTACTTGCTACGCATTGTTTTGTCCTTTTTTGACAACCCACTATTGACAGAGCAGCAAACAGTGTCATTACAGCAGAAAGAGTCCTGTAGTCTAAGAGCAGAGAGGTGTGGCTAGAAAGTAAAGGGAGTGCAGCAGAGTGAGGAAACAGGAGCATCAACAGGCAGGACTCCGTGCATCAACAGCACAGAGTTGGCCTTGCAGGGAGTTTGCCTCAGCTAGTCACCTGGGGCATGGTGTCACCTGGGACATTGTGTCACTGTCCAGTTTGCAGGATAAGAAGCATCAGATTATTTTCTTCTGTGTCTTGTATTACATGGAGGCTGAGAAAAGAGCAATGGTATATAGCATGAGGTGCAGATGTACTTCTATAATTACTGCTTGAAGTGTCTTTTTAGCCTTGTTTTCACAGTGCTGAATATCCAGTGTTGTTGGTCTGAGATATAATAAACAAGGACCCCACGTGAGCTTTTTATTTTGTTTTCTTTCCATATGCCCATTTTGTATGCTTATATTGTTTCAGGCCCTCCTGGTCCAAGGGGACCTAAAGGTGACAGAGGCCCTCAAGGTCCTCTTGGCCCTGCTGGCCTAAAAGGACAAAAAGGAGAAAAAGGAGAGCCTGGACCACCAGGACCTGCAGGTGAGAAGGGCCCACCCGGGCCAGCTGGGCCACCAGGAGAGAAAGGAGGGAAAGGTTCAAGAGGATCGCCTGGCTCCAAAGGTCAGAGAGGGTCCCCTGGCAAGACAGGTCTGCCTGGACCAAGTGGAGACCCAGGGCCACCAGGTCCACAAGGCAAAGATGGTCCACCTGGGCCACAAGGCCCACCAGGATTTCAAGGCCTGCAAGGAACTGTGGGAGAGCCAGGGGTACCAGGACCTCGAGGACTACCTGGGCTACCTGGAGTTCCTGGGCTGCCTGGTCCAAAGGGCCCACCTGGCCCACCAGGGCCACCAGGTCCGCGGATGCCAATGGCACTACAAAGTGAACCTACATCAGTGCCCGATGCTAATGGTAAGCTATCAAAACACCACAGGCATCTTTTACTGAGACAGAAATATCTGAGTGGTGGCTGCTTGCCACTTACGGTTCAAATAACCTCTGCTACCTTAGACTACATCTCTGGAATTTATCACAAAGAGTTCTGTCAAAGGGAGCCATAACCTGTTGGTCTTCCTTCTGATGACCTGAAACTGATTTAAGTTTATGTTTACAACTAAAGGAAAAGCAGCAGTATTATGAAAAGTAGCAGTACTATGAGTAATAAATAATCCCCTTGACCAAACTGTTTAGTCTTGATTTCACAGAGTCAGGATCCTAGTAAGTAAATCAGTAAACTGTATATAAGTACTTTAGGTGGCAGCATGCTGTAGGCGGGTATGGGATCCTCAACTTATTATTGACCCTGTGCAGAAAGTTATTGCTGGCTCATTGAGTTACCAGTAACTGGCTTAACACAAAATCACATCACAGGTTGTTCACCTTATTGGAAGAACTACACAGAAAAATGCTACTATTTTTCAATTGAAAAAGAAATTTATGAAGAAGCAAAGTTATTCTGTGAAGAGAAGGCATCACACTTGGTTATCATAAACAACAAAGAGGAGCAGGTAATTACCTTCTCTCTCTGTTTTCGAAGAAGAGAGTTTGAAGTTATTTAACATGTGGAAGCCACAAGGCAAGTGGGAAGCTGAGAACATTGTGAATTCATATAGTGAAATAGAGACAGTGATTGACTTTAGCCAGCATCTTGTCCACCTTCTGTCTTTTCAGCAGCTTCTCCACATGCAGAAGGGCAGTGTGAGCAGATCTGGTGCTGACGCATAAGGTGGTGGGCACAGAGCAACCAGAAAGGCTGGCAAAGAATTATAGCAGTTTTGAACTTTTAGAGATGGAATCCATTATGCATTGCATATTGTCTAAAATGTATTTTTTACAGTGGCGAATATAATTTAATTTTAAATTGCCTGATTTAATACATGCAACCTAAGACTACAGTGATTCAAAAATATTTTTAATATAACTATAAATCTGGCTGTATTTTTACTCCTGTTCAACATAAGTAATTGGTGGCTACATGTCAGTGGGCACATCAAGATGCAACTGCTTACTCGCTGGGGTTTTTTTTCAGTTAATGTCTGTAAGACATTGGCTGTGACTTTGTCAAGATAATTTTCACGCCTAGCTCTCTCTCCTTCACATGCCAACACTGTGAAGGCTTCTAGTGTGTGCAATTCCTGAAACATAGCTTAGAAAAATTTCCCATCGCCTTCCTATTCTGATAACAAAGATGCTCATGAGTAGCTTATTGGCTCCAAAGAGAGTTGTGTTTGTTTTTTATGGACTAAGATCTTTCCTCTACAGCAATGGATAAAAAGGCAGATTTTTGGCAAAGGCAGTTTCTGGATTGGGCTAACGGATTCAGAGAATGAAAATGAATGGAGATGGCTGGATGGATCCTTACCAGTTTACACGTACGTAAATGAAAAGCACGAGTGTTTATTTTCTGCAGATGCTGCCAATCTTGACACTTCTAAAAGCAGCATCTAGAAATTATCCAATGTTCCAGGGGATTGTAGATGCCAATGAAATAATCTGTTACTGGGGTACTGTTGAACTGGGTTTTTTTCTCTCCCTTCTCCATGCACAAGGCTTCATTTTCTTGCCAGGAAGAAAAATGAATGTTGAATGAAAGAATCACAAAACTACACAGCACAGTGTTTATTGCCAAAACATTCACTCCTGACTTCTATTACACAGTTGAGATGGAAAGCACAGAGAATTTTGCTGTCTTGGTTTGAATTTTCCTTATTTGCATTACAACTGGATATAAATAGTGCTTGTTCTGATAAAAAATGACCAGCCTTTAGATAAAGCCCAAATCCAGGAGGAAAGCATTAAATACAAGGAAAATGCATGAAGTGAGGGTGACTATGCTTTGGCCAGCTAAGAACTGAATTGGCAGCTCTCCATGAATCCTAGTACTACACCTAGTTTGTCCTAAATGGAACAGATTGCAACCACCCACATTTTTAATACTGAGAAGTGGGCTAAAGTGTTTATAGAATTGAGCATACTGTGCTCCAGAAAAACAGACTACAGTCAATCTAATGTTATAAAATAATCAGTTGTGATCTCATTGGTGTTCACTTAGATGAGGAACATGGAAAAAGTCAGATGCTTTCAAATGAGTTGTAATATTTTGCCCTTTCCCTCTCTCACTGCTTACATCTTTCTCTTTATGGCAGCACTGTGACTGTTTCCCACTTCAGCCACTGCTTTCAGTGATTTCCACTACACTGTGATTTTAGGTGCCTTATCGTAACCTCAGAGCTGTCAGTTGCTGATTTAAAAAATACTTTATAACTTCTGGAAAGCTGTGTGTCCTCCCAGGTTCCTGATCATATTCTCTGTGCCAGGCAGGCATGTTTTTCAGCTGAGCATGGACCATATCTGCCAGCAATCACAAGTTCCCTTCAACAACCTGTTTCTTCAGGAAAATGGAGCTTTTAAGTCCTGAGGTTGGAAGCATTTCTCATTCATTAAACAAAAACAGGATGAGGAAATACTTGCTGCAAGCTTTCTACATGCTGCATTAAGATTCACCATCAAAGCTAATGATCTCAAAAGATATATGTATATATATATACCTTGTGCATTCCTTATAAGTCCAAAAATTTGTTTCCCATCCAAGCATGGGTCCATAAACCACATAAATCTTAGCTGTTCCTCCCAAGAGGCTGACCTCGGTGCAGCCAGAGGGCTAAATGCCTTTGCAGTGAGCGATGGCAGGGTACTCCATCTTGGCAGCACTTGTGAGCCTGCTGGCTCTGCTCAGTCCCATCTGCCGGCAGGAACTGCAGGCTTTGCAGGCGTGGAGCATGGAACACTCTCGCTGTATGTGCATGTACATCCAGAAAACAAAATAAAGTTAATTAGCCTAATTTTAGGTCTCTGAGTTTTGGCAGCCTGAGGCTGAATACATTCCCTTCTCTGTAATGCATCTGTTTTCCATTTTCAGCAAGTCATGTATTGTTTGTTTCAACACATATTTCCTGTTCAGAACAGATCTCATGATGTTTTCGTTAATTTCTTGCGGTGAAAAACTGTCATGTGTGCTGAGTTGTGCAATCATTTCTCTTGCCTTTTTGGTTGAAAGAAACTGGAAACCTGGGCAGCCTGATAACTGGAACCATGGGCACGGGCTAGGAGAAGATTGTGCTGGATTGATCTATGCTGGGCTCTGGAATGACTTCTACTGTGAAGATGTTAACAATTTCATTTGTGAAAAAGACATGGACAAAGGTAAGCAAGGCATGGTCTGATTATTTCACACTACCCACCATAGTAAATTTTCCACAGCTAGAGGGTAGAAGATCCAGGCCAGATACTATGGCAGTGCTTTGTTGAGGAAGAAGGGGAATCACACATGAAGCATTTTACTCAGATGCAACTCACTGTGTGCTTTTCTAATACTCTGGGTAATGCACATGCTGAATTTATTGCACTCAAAAAGAGCACCCTCCAAGCTGGCTTGCTCTGCATCTTGACCATCTCCTGTACACCTTTAAACATGTCTAAAATTTCGGTCATGATTTGGCACATGCTCCAGGTCCTAGCCACACTGGAAACTGTTTTTATAGTCCCAGTGGCCACACAAGTAGGAAAGCTGGCCTCATGATGGCTTAAGACCAGCCTTCAAATAACAAAATGAATCTGAAAGTTTGTGCAACAGGAGGCACTCAGTGACTACTAAGGAGGTCTTAAAATTCCCACCACTGCCACAAGATGTCCCATAGAGCTCAGAGGCCAGGTCCACAAGCTATAATCAACTCATCTGTTGTAGCTGGAGTGAAAGACTCATAGACTGCCAACGTGGCCCAGCAGTCACCCAGGTGATTGCCACGGGGCACCTCATTCTGGTTATACAGTCATCTTTGCAAAGGCAAAGTGCAGGTGGTTCACAGGGCTGCTTACAGCCTGGCCTCATCATCACAGAGCTAGGTAGTATTTGTGTTCATAGTGGGAGTCTGCCTAATACACTCCCTCCTCCACACAATCTGTTTAAACATTACTTTGCTATGCGTGCCTGGCTGCTCCAGTTGCAAACCTGAAGGCTGCATTTCAGTGAAGGCAGATGGAAATGTCAGCTGGAGCCAAAATTACATTCCATCTAGATATGCACCCCTAAAAGAAAGTGCTGAACAAGCTTTTTATGTGTGTAACTCTGTTTGGATGTCCAGAGTGAAGGACCATGTGTAAGTAACAATGTAATTTGCCCTCGTTTTCCTCCATGCATTTGTTATTCTATGAAAACTTCATGATTTACAAATATTTATCTTCTAGGACTTACATTATCTAAATATGAGTCCACTTAAATTTTTTGCATAGTTTCATTTGTGTAAGTAAGTTTTCTTTTTGGAAATGCATCTAACCTTCTCAGGCTTTTTCCATTATTTTTTTCTCTTTTGTTTTTCCTTTTTTCTCTCATACTGTAGTGCAAATATTTGGAGTGTAATAGGCTGTGACTTTATAGATACCTACATATTATGGAAATTTACTTAATGAAGAAGAAAATACTGGGAGAGAGCAACATTGCCTACTGAAATTGCAGAAAAGAAAACAAACCAAAAATGCCCAGCAGAACAGCAAGCACTGAAAACTGATTTAAATGCATAAAGGAATTTAGCAGCAGCTCTCCTCCAGCATCCTGCAAGTATTTGAGACCTTTCGACCCAGAGCATCAGGAAATACCATTGTTACAGATTTTCTTCCCAACTAGCAACCACATACATAAACAACTTTTGTCTTCTGAGAAAAGACATTCTGTCAATCTGAGTAAGACTCATATAGAAAAACATGTAAAGCAACTGCATAAACATTGTTTCGTTTGTTAAAATCCCAAATGTAGGAAAATTATACAGATACCTGAATATATAGATTTTATATAAATATATATAGTTCCACTCTTATTGGTAATATGGAATATACTTTTAAGAGCTTTTAAAACTTTGTATTTTTGTACAAAATATTTGCTTTTTACAATTGTTCTCTTTTTTACTGATTTTTTTTACAAATGCACAGGGGCCAAAGAAAGCAATAAAGGTACTAGTAATTCATTAAGGTTTGCTCTCAGGCTTAGCTCAGCTACTGAGAAATATTTTTCCAGTTAAAAATATTTTTAATTTCCCAGATGCTTTGTTCTGGTCAGATAACTTCTAAAGAAGATTTTAGATAGTGTTTTCTATTATATGCAATCTAGTCTGCGTGTCTACAAGTTGAGTTGACCAACGACTAGACAATGCAGCTTGTATCACAGCCAGTGTTCCATGGGGGTGTTATGCAAAGGCTATGTTAATAAAAGTTTTTCTGTCCTTTTCCTTCCTTCCTTCCTTCCTTTCTTCCTTCCTTTCTTCTTTCCCTCCTTCTTTCCTTCCTCCCTTCCTTCCTTCTTTCCTTCCTTCCTCCCTTCCTCCCTTCTCTTCCTTCTTTCTTTCATTCCTGCCGGCCTGCCTGCCTTTTCTGCCTGCCTGCCTACCTTCCTTCGTTCCAACCTGCCTGCTCTCCTGCCTTCCTGCCATGCTGTCTTCCACAGAAGTAGATCACCAACTTTTAAGAATGATTTTGAAATATTTCCATTTCTTCTCCCTTCTTATAACGAATTCTGCCCCAGTAGATGCTATCCATGTTGCAAGTCAAGCCCAGATGAAGGATTTTATGGAAACAGAAAGGAGCTGCACACAGTCAAGTAGGTTTCTTTTCAAGACAGATTTCAAAATCTGGTAAGAAAAATATGCCATACTCAGAAAAGTCTAATCAACTTACACTTCCCCAAAGTACTTTGTAAGTCGATCTCTATTTTGTTGGATCCGTACATCCTTCTCAAACAAACCAGAAAAATAAAATATGCTGCAAAACAAAAAAACTGTGATGATATCAGCACTCAGCCAGTTTCCTCCACAGTCCCATGAGCTGTTGTTTAGGCAGCAGCACTGCTTATCAGGAATTTAAAAAATCAGCAACCACTTAAAGTTCATTAGCGGAAACCCTTGTTTCAGTTCCTAGTTTTTATGTTCTTTGCACAGCCACACACTATCGCAGAGGAAGTTGTTCTGGCTTCTTGGGAAGGAGAGTTGTTTTTCTATTGCCTCCTGACCTGCCATTTACCTTGGCTGAATGCAGACAAGTTTGTTGAAATACTCCAGCTCTGTTGGAAAGAGACAAGACCTTTTACTTACAGATTTTTAAATATTGCTCCTAAACCCAACAGATTAAAGATTGCTGCTTTCCTATGCCCCACACTCCCTCTATTGTTCATCGGGGGTGTGTGGCTTTTTAATTTTAACTATAATTTTCTTTTTAAAAAAGTACACAACTTGGGAATCTGTCCAATGGTACATATTAGATATGAGACAGGAGCAACATGAAAATTCACAGAATCACAGAATGTAAAATTGCATATGTGTCATTAAAAGTGAAAGATCTGTATATTACAGCTGCAGAAGCCATATGTTGCCATCTGGAAGGCAGGGCTTTTCTCCAGACAGTCTGGATTTCCTGACACCTTTTGTTTGGCTTTTTTGTCAGCTTTTAAATACAGCATGATTCTGCCATATACCCTGTCATACTGTACCTGGGAGTTGTGTGTAGATACACACTGTAGTGTTTACATATATACACAGTGTCTGTGGAGATAATATTAAACTGCCATTTTTGGATAAAAACGTACAAAACCATTACTTTGCATGTCCCCAAAGAGCCTCACAAACCTTGGTGAATAGAGCTTTGCAGAGCCACACTGAATCAGCAGCACTGCTAGCTTTGCTTTGACTGTTGGCTGGGACACGCAAACCTTGTGACCCAGTATTCCTGCAGGAGGGAAACGGAGGTGTCAAATGGAACAAAGATTGAAATCAGAGTGTTAAGACAGCTCAATAACCTGCCAGAGAAAGGGGAGATTGGCAGGGACACAAGCAGGACACCAGAAAGGGCCAAGAATCTGTGATGAAAGTCAGAGTTGACACATGGGATCTGGAAAACATCCCCATTAAACCTGCATTCTGTATGACTTGAATGATAATGCAGGTTGCATGGAAAGTTTTGTAATAGGAAATTATTTTCTCTCAGCTCAAGTTTTGGCTTTCCTTCTTACAGATACTGTAACTTGGCATACTGAGTACACATTTCTATTGTCATTTTTCTTGTTTTACATCAAATTAAATGCAAATTCATTTCCCTTGGCAAGCTCTGGGACTTTTGCAAGAAGGGGAGGGGAAAGGAGAGACAGCACAAAGTCATTTTGATTTACACCCTGTGCTGGATTTCTTAATGCCATTTCTGACTCATCTCATTAATTTATTTGAAAACAGCTTCAGCTTATTAGAGCTCATAAATCTCAAACTCTCATCCCCTTTGCTGTCTATAAGTAACATCTGCAAATGTTCCAATAAAGGCAGCACTAAGCAGAAATAACAGAAGTGAATGTTGTTTATTCTGTGCATATTTGTGTAAGCAAGAGAGGTGTGGAGATCAGAGAGATGTGGACCAAAAGAATTTGTAGGTATTAAAAATCAAATTTAAATATTTAAAAACTATTTAATGAAAGCCTTTCTTCTCACACCATACTAGTTCTAAGGATGACTGTGGATCTCTTAGTGCAGTTTTAGTGTATTGTTCTTGTGGTATCTAGGTGTTGGTAACCTGGTTGTGAAGGTCTGAGCTGAGCAAGACCTTTAAGAAGGTCTTAAGAAGGAAGAACTCCCTCTTGCAGTTCACTGTCCTGGCATGCAAAGCACCTCAGATGGGCTCCTGGGTGAAGGATGTCTTGACATGAGTAGAGGACCAGTCCCTAGATTAACATCTAGCTAAAATCAGCTCTTTGTCATGGCTAATCTGATCTTGCTATTTCCCTCTGTCTCAGATGGATGGCCTCCTCTTTTAATTTTGTGTTTCTGGTAAGTAGTCCCTCTCCTTTTAGCAAGTAGCAGCAACTGGTTTCTTGTCACTAACAAGGCAAAGAGCTGGTCAGAGGGCAGCCATTGGCTGTCAGAAGAAACTGCTCTGCAGCAAGCAGGGAAAAGGTGGCCAAGTTGATTCACCTGTGAGAAAACAGAATGTTTTTTCCCTAGTGCACCTTCCTCAGTTAAAAGCACAGTGACTCGTGCAGATGTAGCATCCAAAGAGAACAAAATGTCTCCAGCCCCAGACTCATTTTGCTTTTCTCCCCTTTGCTCCTGTGGGTATTTCTGTGCGTTCTGGAGATGTTTGCTCCTCTGTGATCACCCAGCTGCCCCCAGAGCAGGCTCTGTGCTGCTGCATGCAGGCATGAGGGCTCAGGCTGAACTTGAACCAGCACCATGACTGGCACTCACCACCCTGAACATGCCAGGGCCCAGGCTTGAGGAATAGGCTCCCAGTGCTTACCCACATTCACTCAGAGGTGGTTTGGGTATCTACAGATGGGAAAGAAGGGTGCTTTACAGACAAAATCTTTGTTCCGTAGAAACCAGGCCTTCATAAAACCAGAGCCTATTTGTTCATTCACCAACTCCTACGCACTTTTTCTGTGCTGTTTAGTGAAAAGAAAAAAGAAAAACTTGGCTACAAGTTTTTGAAAGTTCTCATGTGTTTTCTTTCTTAGGGTGGAATATGTTTATTTTTTCTTTCCGTCTGGCTCAGAGATGAAAATAGCATTCTTTGATTTCTTTTTCAAAATAAACTCAGTGTAATGCTTCAAAATCTGTGTAGAGATACCTTTTTTTAATACCAGAGAAATAAGAGTGAATTGCTGGGCAAATAATGGTCTTTTCAGAGAGAAGATCTTGCCTGCCATGAGGATCTTCTTACCCAGAGGCCTTCCTTCCCAGAGTATTGCCAACCCCATTTTGTGACTGGAGGAAAAGACATTTTCAAGAATACCATTCATTTTGAAGTCTCAGCTTTGGGGATTTTGTTTTCACATGTGGGGGAGGTAATTTGGAGAAGTTATTTTTTCCAATGAAACCAACATTGGCATCGAGCAAATTAGGCTTTTTTAGACACCACAGTGAAGGGAATGGACTTCTCAACACTAAATTAAACAGAATGGCATCTCTCCCACATCAACATGTATGTGGGACATATACGTTTTTGCTTTTTATACAGTTTTTGCTGCTGTTTTGGAGAGAAGAGATCAGTGTGACCACAGCAGAGCAGCATCAGCCCAGTAGAAAGCAATGTCTTGTTTAAGTTAACAAATTACACTAAAATTACCTTAATCAGAAGGAAGAAGGTTGAAGGACTGCTGAAGCTATTGACTCCTCTACAGCCCGACATCAGTGAATCCTCAAAACATGTACAAGGTTCTACTTGGAAAATAATCAGAGGTTTCTTTGCCCCTTTAATAATTTTGGCTTGTCTTCAAAAACTTTATTAGGTAGCTTCCTTTAATAACCAGTGTAAATGCAATTATATCCAGTTCAGACATATTTGGAGTCTTAAACCCATCTGGACGCGCTTCTGTGTGACCTGGTCTAGGGAATCCTGCTGTGGCAGGGGGCTTGGACTAGATGATCTTTCGAGGTCCATTCCAACTCCTAACATTCTGTGATTCTGTGCTCATTTCCATTCTGTCCTTTAGCTTAAATATCATCTCTTCTTGGACTGTCATGCAATTGTAGCGGCCAGTGTGGAGCCATTCATCTTGAGATGCAGGATGGGATGGTAGAAAACAAACATATCCCTCTGACTAGCCAGGGAGCCTTGATGACAAAGCCTGTCTCTGATCTCACCATCCAGCCCCACAAGGACATCCATCTGAGGACATTCTGGGCTTCTGGCTATACCCTTTTCTTGATAGTACTGCTGGAGGGCAGGAAGCAACAAAATAGGTAGAGAAGACGGTTTCTTGCTGAATTAGAATGGGTTACAAGTGCTTGGCTTTTTATAAGGTAGTGCTGTGTTTATAAAGGATTTGAGAAATTAGTCTGTAGGTCTGAGCTTAAGGACACTAATTCTGGTTTTACATCAGAGCAGAACCTAAGTGCTGGTCAGACCTGGGCCCTTGAACTTCAAGAGATTAAGATCTCCAATTCTGAGATTAGCATATGACTTCTACATTTTCTGATCTGTCTCTCCTGCCAAGACACAAATCCGTGGCTCAGGCATTGGTGTGGTTACAGGCTTCCAATTTACAATTACTTCCAAAGTCCCTGTATTCACAGACATGGTCCTGCCAGCCTTGCCCAGAGGTCCTGCTGGTGAAAGCTGCAAGTCTGAAATATGACTTTGGAAGAAGTTTGAGAATTCCTGTCATGGAAAAGCCTGGGCATATTGCAAAGATGACATGTCCTTAATTCCAGTGCTGTTGCCCACACTCACATAAAACAAATGCTTAATTATTTTTCTGAATGGCATCAGTGTATTTCTGTCCACTTTTTTAATGTTAAAAAAAAGCCTGGAAGTGGAAATTGGATAATCTATTCCTTGGCATTGCAGTATCCTGCTGTAGCAGGCAAATAATGTTCCTGGATCAATGCCTGTGAGAACAGCATGAACTGATATTTGAACACAAGACAGCTTAGTTCTATCTCCTTGTGGAAGCAAACATAACTGCAGGTACAACCTTGTCACTGGTCTGTCTTATGATGGGTGGGGGTAACCCTTCATCCCTGCAGTGTTTCGCAGAAACTCTGGGATAGATGAGAAAAAAACAAAGGAAAGAGAAGAGAGCTGAAAACAGAAAGAGAACAAAATAAAAGGAGAAAAGGACATATGGGGAGGAGGAGAGAAATAAATGGAGAATGACTGAGGAGTAAAATGATCCCTGATGTTCTCATAGTGGTTTCTACTAAGATCAACCTCAGAGGAACTGTCTTCTCAGAAACAGTGTAACAGAAGACTGTTGTGGTTCTTGCAATTTCCATTCTCAGTTGTGAAATGAATGCATCCTTGCCTTGTGAGAAAAGCATGTCATTCAGTTGGTGGCTGAAATCATGTATTACTTTCCCAGCACAAACAAAAATTACTGGTGTCTTCAGCTCTCCAGGGAGCTGGGTTGGGGCTTTTGTTTTAGTGTTTGGTTGGTTTTTGCTAGATGTCATCTTCCTCCTACACAAATTTGGAAATATAGATTATTTTCTAGTTTTCCAGTTGTATTGCTACAGAGCTCAACTTTGGAAGAAAGATTAAAGCAAGAACACACAGCAAGTCTCCAAGTGACAAAACGATGTCTGCAGTGGGAAATGGGTCCACAGCAGTATTTGGGCTTGTTAACTCGTATTTCTGTACCAAAATCTCATTGGTTGCATTTTAACAGGTGCACCTTAAGAACAGTCAGACATGCATCTTTAATAAACACAACAAACAGCAGCAGAAATGTACAGATGGTGAAAAGGGGGAATTATTGAAACAAAAAGGAGGTAGTTTACTTTTAAATATAGATATTTACTGAATTTGAACATGCGAGTGTGGCATGTACACCTGCCCCCATAGAGGAATTAACAAAATCCAGACATTAAGCAAGAAACAAAAGGACCAGAGCCTGCATGAGCCAGTGTGGTGCCTACAGACACCTGAGCTGGGGATTGTAACACAAGCCCTTTCAGGAGTAGCTTGGCACCCTTCTGTGGGCAGTGTGGTTGTGTCTGGGCTTCTTGTTGTTGTTGACTACGTGACCTTACCTAGGTGTCCTGCTTTGGCAGGGGGGTTGGACTTGATGATCTTTCTAGGTCCCTTCCAACCCCTAACATTCTATGATTCTGTAAGTCAATAACAAGCCTCAGGTATCAGAGCTTAGCTGACCTCTGCAGCCTAAGGACCAGAGCTGGTTGTGGTTGGAGAAGTCTCCCCACAGGGTGGGATGCTCCCTGATGGTTACTTCTGGAGACTGAGTGACCCTCACCTCTGTGTATAGTGAGAGATCTGGGTACCCATGGAGGGAGGATTTCCCCTTTATTGTGAGTGTGTGCATGATTGTGGCTTATCTTTCCAGTAATAATGCTGTTTGTAGTGAAGGACCGGTTGTGCTGCAGTTTATCTCCGACCGCCATCTGAACTTTTTTATGATTTCTCTTGAGGAGGGCTGATTTATACTGTTTGTAATAAATCCACGTTTTGGTTAGGGATTGCTGTCCATTTTCTGGGAGCCTTCATGACAAGACACAGTTCAACTTCAAATACACAAGCTTGAATTGGCTTTAAAGGTTGAAATTTTAAATGAGTGACCACTGGCTTTCCCCAAATTTTAACTTCAAAAGACTAAACTTGAAGCCTCTGGGAGACTCTCAAGAGTCACCAGCTTGTGATTTCAAGCAAAAACCTAATTTCAAATGCAGGTTGGAACTCTACATCCCATTTTATCCAAACTAACCATGTTAGGATTTGAAAGGTGGTCAAAAGTCCAGGTCAGGACTCTTCACTAGCTGAAAACAGCTCATTCCTTCTGTGTTTTGCAATGTTAGATAAGGAAGGACACTTCTAAAACACAGTTTCACTGAAGTATTGCTGGGAGCATTGAATTTATTTACCAAACACCACCACAAGGTCTCTCAGTCTCCATCTGTCTCTTGGCATTTTGCATATGAGAAGAGTCTAAAAATAAAACAAAACAAGAAAAAACACAGGCAGAACAGCTGTTGCTCTACCCAGACAAAGCTTTGAGTGAAAGCTGTTATGATGGAGCAGACTCTGCAATTGAAAATCCATTTACATTTTCAAGTCTGATTCCAACTGTAAATCTTAGGTTATATATATGACACATTAAAATACTCTGGCCCCACTACACTTCTCCCTGTCAAGAGAAAAAACATCTGCACAGTATCACTCGTGGTTTCTTCAGCTCTGTAAATACACACTTTTTGAATGACATGGTAGTGTATTTTTCTTTTTCCCTTCCCTTCATTTTCACATGTAGCAAAATCATATGCATGGCATTTTCCTCAACTCTGAAGTAGTTGGAACTCCAGCTTAAAGAGACTGATGTGTGTTTTGATTTGCCCTTTTCCCTCAGTTTGAGGGGCTACTGCACCATTTCCTTTGTAATCACACTACCCAGGGTAAAAAGCCTGTACAAATACATGGCTGTGAAACGAGGCAAAAAAGCCAGGAATATTGTTCTCTTTCCAAGCACAAAGAGAGTGAAAAAGAGCATACGCCATCTAACAGGCTGCACAAAGAGAGTGAAAAAGAGCATACACCATCTAACAGGCTGCACAAACTCATTAAAGCTGACTCCCACAGCACTGTGACCACACTCTGTGCTCTGTGTTCTTCAAACCATGAGGATGTGATCCAATTCATGGATGAGACATGAATTCCTTCCACATGGAGAGCCAAGAACAAGCTTTCCAGAGCCAGAGCAAGTCTTGCTTTGTCAGTTTAACTGTCAGCTGAGAAGTGCTCGTCCACCACAGCTGACAATGCAGCCAGAAGTGTTTCCATGCCCAGGGACCCCAGTGAGCTCTGGGTCAGCTACTTCCCAATGCACATGTGGCAGCTTGCAAGGTGCAGCCCTAATATTCAAACAAATTAAAAGGTAATGATTCTGTAATTCTGTGATTCTGTGAAAATGAAGAAACTAGGTGAAGGATTGTAACTTCTGTTGCTGAATAAAAACAAAACCAAAAGCAAACCTAGAACAGGTTAATTCTTTGATCATTACCCAAAAATATGTGAAAAGTAGAACTTAAGGAAAATATTTGTTGTTATTTATTGCATGATCAGGGCTGTACAGGCACTGGAAAGCAGCACACACCACATGGTTCTCCTTCACATGAGATAATACATCTGAGGGGTCACAACAGTGCAATACCAATCGGAGGGCAGAATCAGACCCATTGCTTCTGTTCAAAAAAGCTTGCTGCCTGAGAAAGCAAACTCAGAGAGCAAGGGATTCATTCAGGCACTTACTCATAGCTGTTTACTGCTCAGGGCCATCTTCTGCTGCCAAGGGTATGGTCTCAGATTGGGTCAAATATGCTATCCTTGTGTGAACATCTCAGCTACCCCACAGCATCCAGTATCTGCGGTTAAGTGACATCAGAGAGTGCTTGGCAAACACACCACTAATGCCATGCAGCACCACAGACAACCTTGACCTGGTCTGATTTTGTTCATATACTGAGTATACTGGCATAAACAGATTAAAGTCTAGACCCTCAAGAGCATGCCCTTGAAAAAATATTCACTAAAACACTGGCATGCCATTCAGAGAAGGAAGAAAACTACTTAAATAGAGAAGGGCATTGCAATGAGCAGAGCACTTAACTTCAGCTCCTGAATTTAATAAAGAAGCAGTTGTTTTCAGTAGTGCTTATACATTGATTGTGAATGACTCTGAGTGTCACTGTGCAGTGGTACAGGAAAAATGACAGTGGTAAAATGTGCTCCAGACTTTTAAAATGTGCTGTGGTGTGAGCAGGGAAAGGTACTTTCTTCCTTTGGGGAAGAAGTAAAAAGGAGAATTTAGAATTATATTCATTTCACTACTAATTTGAGAGACTGGGTTACCTTTGTAACTAGAGGGATAAACATGGGAGGAAAGGCACCCAGACTTACACCAAACGGATCGACTCCTAGGCCATTGTTTCTTGATGAACCAACCTAACAGCAAGGTCTGGACTTCCTGAGCAGTCAAGAGTCACATTCAAAAAGCTAAAGGCACTATGGTACTTAATGGCACCATTAAGGTTATTTCAGATTGAGGTAGCTGAAGGCAGTATGATTGCTCTGAGGTTTACATTGCACTGTCCTGGCTGCCATAGGAAAAAAAGCTTGCCAAGAATATTGGCTTTCTTTGTCCTGCTCACTGACATTTACCTTCTACATTTTTCCAAACTAGTGTAGAACAACCCTGCATTAAAACATATGCTTTAAGGAAACAAAGTATTGACAGACTCTACCATGTCTAATAGGGTGCCATTGCAGTTTATACAACAGAAGCTCACAAAGATATCTTGATGCTGTTCACCTTTCAAAAAATCGAGTGACATTTGCTACTTATTTTAAAAAGTCTATAGCCTGTCCACAGGGGATTTACCCAGAAGGTGTCCATCCCTCTCCTTCACAGATTCTCTGCCAACATACTGTCTTTAGGGTCCTTTTTCAGAGCACTCAGCCAGATTGAGTCCCATCTTGTACTGCTGTCATGCAAGATTTTCATGTGAAGCAGTCTGTCACAAAACCAGCTCATTTTTCTTCCCAGCTTATCAGTTTTTTGTTTTGTTTTGTTTTTTTAACTAAATTAAAACAGTACTTTGCTATAATAATTAAAGCCTGAGCTGGCAGAGTTGTAGGAGATGTGAGTGTTACCATCAGTTCTCTGGATGACAATTGGCAAAGATTTGAATGCCTGGTGTGTAAATAACTTAAATTTATGCTTGGCTTTAAACAGATCACTGGTCCCATTGATCAATGTCTCAATGACTCTTCATCCCATTTTCTCTCACTATTCACTACAGATGCTGATGAAGCTTGCCAACCAAAGAAAGCTTTCGTGAATGTTCCCGCAGGAACATCTGCAAAACGCTTTGAGAAAATTGGCTGAAAGATGCACTAGAAATGTAAACACACAGAGAATTCCACTAGTTCACCAGCTATTTGTAATCAACTAATTCAGACTATCCTTTGCCTCATTTACCAAACAGACAGCAGCTGACCAAACAAATTACAGCCTCTCCTTAAATAAGACAATGAATGGAAAGCCTATTCTGAGTAGGTAGACAGAAGTTATAGTGTTGGATTTAGGAGAAAGACTGTTCCCCTCTGTTTGCAAAAGCAGCAAAAATATTATGCTATCTGTAGAGAAAACCATGACCTTTCCTTACTGCTATATATACTGTAGAATTAAAGCAGGGACTTCCAGCCTCTATCTATGAAAACAGGGGCACAGGTGTAGTAAGACATGGCAACACTGACTAGCTGCAAACAGCATCACTGCTGCTCCAGGAGGGATGATCTCCTCACAAGCATCTCTTGAGATTCCCTGTGCCAAATGCTCCCTGCTCAGGAAGTTTGGGATAAGATAGGTGTGTACTATTTACTGTACTTCAGATGGCCTTCCTTGCAGTGCCTCTCTCCCTGATTCACACTGTACTCATGTGAATGAAAAATAGAATCATAGAATCTCCTGAATTGGTAGGGACCCACAAGGACCATTGAGTCTGACTCCTGTTTATGCACAGGACAACCTCCAAAATTACGCCATGTGTCTGAGTGCTTTCTCCAAATGCTTCTTGAATTCTGTCAGGCTTAGTGCCATGACAGCCTCCCTGGGGAGCCTGTTCCAGTGCTCCACCACCCTCTGGGTTAAAACTCTCCTCCTGATTTCTAACCTAAAGCTCCACTGACACAGTTTCATGTTGCTCCCTCGGGTCATGTCGCTGGTGACCAGAGAGAAGAGATCAGCTCCTGACCCTCCACTTCCCCTTGTGAGGAAGCTGTAGACCTCAGTGAGGTCTCCCCTCAGTCTTCTGATCCCCAGGCTGAACAAACCAAGTGACTTCAGCCGTTCTTCCTATGGCTTCCCCTCTAGACCCATCACCATCTTTGTGGCTCTCCTCTGGATGCTCTCCAACAGCCTAATATCCTTCTTATATTGTGCTGTCCCAAACTGCACACAATATTCAAGGTGAGGCTACACCAGTGCAGAGTAGAGTGGGATTATCACCTCCCTTGATCGGTTAACAATGCAGTGCTTGATGCACCCCAGGACATGTTTGGCCTCCTTGGCTGCCAAGGCACACTGTTGACTCATATTCAACTTGCAGGAAACTAGAAGCCCCAGGTCCCTTTCTGTTTGGGTGCTCTCCAGCCTCATTCCCCAGTGTGTATGTACCTCTAGGGTTGCCCTGTCCCAGGTGCAAAATCCAGCATTTGCCCTTGTTAAACTTAATATGGTTGGTCATTGCCCAGCCTTCAAATCTGTCAAAATCTCTCTGTGGGGCCTCTCTGCCTTTGAGGGAGTCAACAGCTCCTCCCAATTTGATGTCATCAGGAAACTTACTTAGTATAACTTCAAGTCCTGTGTCAAAGTTGTTTATGAAGATATTGAAGAGCACTGGCCCTAAAATGGAGCCCTGTGGAACCCCACTAGTGACTGACTGGTCTCCATCCTGATGTAACCCCATTTACTATAACCCTTTGAGCTCGACCTTTCAGCCAGTTGCTCACCATCTCCTTATGTATTTGTTTAGCCGTATGCTGGACATTTTGTCCAGAAGGATACTGTGAGAGACAGTATTGAAAGCTTTAGTAAAATCCAAAAATATTTTATCAACTGGCTTGCCTTGGTCAACTAGGTGGATAACCTTGTCATAAAATGAAATTGAGTTCATCAAGCAGGACTCCCTTGTGAACCCACGCAGGTTGTGACCAATGACTGTGTTTCTTTCAGGTGTTTTTCAGTAACTCCCAGAACAATCTTCTCCATAATTTTACCAAGTACAGAAGCGAGACTAACAGGCCTGTAGTTACCAGGGTCATCCCTGTTGCCCATCCTGAAAAACAGGACAACATTTGCCAGCTTCCTGTTGACTGTGACCTCCCCAGATCCCCTAGAGCATTGACAGATCATGGAGAGAGATCTAGCAATGGCATCAGCCAGCTCTTTAAGTACCCTTGGATGAATCACATCAGGCCCCATAGACTTATAGGGATCTAGCTGGAGCAGCAAATCTCACACAAGTTCAGGGTTGGCTGGAGTCAATCATTCTTACAATCATGGGTCTCTAGCTCATGGATCTGGGGCCTCCAGAGTCCATCATCAGTGTTGAAAATCAAGGCAAAGAAAGTATTAAGAGTCTCTGCTTTGTTTATGTCCCTGTTTGCAAGGTGACTTCAAGTAACAGGCCAATATTATTTCTGGCCTGTCTTTTCCTATTACCATATTTTATAAAGCCTTTTTAATTGTCTCCCACAGCACTGACCAGCTTCAACTCTCGTTGGGCTTTGGCTGCACAATTGTTTTGAACAGCATCTAGGTAATCCTCACACTTTGCCTGGCCTTGCTTCCACTGGCCATACACTTTCTTGTTTAGCCTTAGCTGCAGAAGAAGCTCTCTGCTCAGCCAAGCTGACTTCTGACATTTTGGAATTGCTCACTCCTCTCCTCTTAGAAGGTAGTACTTGAAAAATGACCAGCACTGATATACCCCAGCACCTTCAAAAGCTTTTTCCCAAGGGACATTAATTAGTAGTTTCCTGAACCACCTGAAATCTGCTGTCCTCATATCCAGAGCTGAAGTTTTGCTGGCAGTTTTCCTCCTGTCTCCAGGGATTTTAAAACTTAACTGCTTCATGGTTGCTGTGGCCGACTTGGCTTCCAACTGCCTCTTCACCCATGAGACCTTCTCTGTTAACAAGCAACAAACCAAGAAGAGCACCTTTCCTGGTTGGCTTCCTTAGTACCTGTACCAAGAAATTACCATCCAATTTTTTAAGGAATCTTATGTACCAGCTGTGTGATAGGAACTTTCAAATGAATACTTTGATAAGTTATTACTGTTTTCTTGGGTATCCAAGAGAAGTAATTTGCATGTGAAATTTAAATAGGCAAGCATGTATTTGATAGACAGCTGTAGGCACATTTGGATTTGTAGTCAGTCATCTGGAAATCTTATCTTCAGGTTACAAATCACACTGTTATCTGATTACAGCTGCTGCTGTGAAGCACAGGGGCACCTCAGATTATTAATCCTACTTTAAAAAACTTAGGTTGGAACATATTTTTGACTTTTTTTCATTGGAGTGACCTCCTATGTTTCTCAGCTCTTCGCATGCATATCTCAGTGTAATGAGTTCCTCATTTTCTTCTCCTACCTGCTGTGAAGTGAGAGAAAAGCAACTTGAAAACAAGGAGAAAATGTGCCACAAAGTTATTTAAATTGGAAGTTAGAACCAAGGGCAAGTAAATAAAGTTAAACTACTTCCAGTCCTCCCCCACACCTTCATGTTCTCCTAGAAGCCAAGGGAACTTTTCAATGTGGCAGCAAATGTTTGCCCAGCTCCCAGGTCCAGCAAAGCACAGGAAGTTGTCTAGGAATTTTTCTTTGGAGCTACCCATGTGCTTCAGATGTTACTTAAAAGATGGTTAATTTGCTTCAGACTCTTAGTTGCAGGCTTTATCTTTTCAGCTTCCTCATCCTGTTTCTAAGCAAAGCAAAAACCTTAGCAGACTGTATTATTAAGTGACCTAGTGAAACCTCATTCCTGAATTACCTTTATGAATCCGCTGCTATCACAGCCCTGAGCACAAGCTCAAATGATTGGTTTGAAACCCAAAACCACAGCTCGGTGGCTCCAAGCCTCTTATGCTGCCATACAACGCTCTCATTTTAATTACACAATTGTGAAACTCCTCAACAACAAAAAAATCCAGAGGCTCATAACTATGCCAAAATATTAGAATAGTTACATAATTTAAGTTTCATTATGAAGAAAAATAAAAAGCCAATAGCAAATGTTCTGAGGAAACTGAAAGTGGTAACATGATCATGAATACACACAGAATCCAGACTTCTCTGAGGAACAACCTAACCAGGGAGAGGAATCAGTGACACTCTTAAGTAGTACAGTGTTAGATTATCTCTCCATACACGCAGTTTGCAATCAGTTTTCATGAGAAATTCTGTCTTCACAACCTTGACCAAGTCCCAGAAAAAGTGAGTAGCCTGATCATATTTTTCTTTAGTTTTGTAAAAAGCATCTAAAGCAAGCAGCCATCTGGAGAAGGAGCAGATCTGAGATTATCTTGAGCAAGTCAATTTAGCCATTATTGCTAGGCTGCAGGCTGAAGGAAGGGGGGGTGGGGAGTGTGCAATGAATGAAAATCGTCTGCTCCACTCACCAGTTAGGAACACAGTACAAGAAAAACGGGGGAGATCATTAAGTTATTTCTGCCATCCAGATCCATCCTACCTAATGTATGGTACTTAACTGAGTGCCTAAGAGAACCTACTTGCCCTAGGTTCTCTGGAAGGACAACTCATCAGCACAGCATCCCTCATCCCAAATAAGACCTGAACCACCCTTGGTTTATCAGAAGAGGTGCTCAAGAAGGCTGTGCTCCTTGCCTAGGCTCCACAGACAATAAGGATCTGGGCCTTACTGAAGGAACAAAGTTAGCTATGTGAATACAAATTATTAGGTCGTTTACTACTCACGTTTTTTTCCTCTCAATGGATCTGAGCCTGCCATTCCAAAATCTTTTGTAGGAGTGATGTTCAAGAGCTTTTCATCTCAAAGCAACCTCAGAGGAAAATAACCTGCTCGCCACTCTCTCCAGTGATGGCTAGGGAGATCCTTTTAATGGTCTCAAAGCCAGAGAAAGCTCTGCTATCAATGAAAGCCATTTCATCATTGTTGGTGTTAGTGTTCTCTTTGGTCATTTGTCATCACGTAGCCTGATTCACCTCCTGGGAGACTGGAGACTTTCCATAAAAGAGACCCAGCAACCTGCTCATTGCATGTCATGGTCATAGAGTATATGAGGAGCCCTTGAAAAGGAGCTGGGTTGCATCACCATGGTGGATTGCACCATGGCAATAACACTTGATCTTTGTGCCTGTTCTCTCTTCTTACACCTAGAGAAACAGCTCACCTTAGCAAAGCTAGGGAAATAACGTGTGGATGAATGTGCACATGAAAGTGTAAACAGCTTTAGATTTGCTACTAACTGCAGTGCTAAAGGACAGTGAGAGTCTTCATGAGCTTTTTCCAGTACTGCACAACTTGTGAGACTGACTGGAAAAAGATGGCTTCTTCTAACAGTGAGCGCATGGAGATAACAGACAAAAATGTAACACTGTGCTGATTCCAAGTCTATTCAGACATTTTGACTGAATAAGCTATACTTCCAGATGCTTTTCCACACTTCAGTAGATGAACTGTGCTTTAGTAGTTAAATAGCTGCATTAAGACACTGTGCAAAACAAGAAATCCTCTGGGGCATTTATTTCATAGAGAGGATTTTAAAGTGACTGGATCCTCTGAAGCAGTAAGAGTGACTAATTTCCCTTTCATTTAATCCACAAATGCTCAGCTTTCATGTTCTGAAAGGCAGCCAAGGCAACATTATTTCAGGCTTTAATTTGTTATAAATAAAGCATAACAGAGAGCCCTGATAGTGAAGTTTATCAATTACACAAGCTTTGCTTAGAATTTGCATATGGACACAGCTGGATTTTTCACTTTGTCTTCAGCTGGCTGTTAAAGAATGTTATCAGTTGCCGTAAGCTTGCGCAGTTCCCAGACACAATCAGTCTGAGAGGGTGACATGAGACACACACACTGATGATCTGGAATGACATTTGGAGAACAGCAGGCCAAGGTGAAACATAGGTCCACAAAGTGCAAGTTACTTTACAAACCTCTTTTTGGCCATGGACACCTTACATTCTCTACAATATAGAAACAACCCACATAAAGTAGAAAGGGACATACCAGTGAACTGAGCCAGGAGATACAACACACGCAATCTGCCAATTCCCCTTCTGGCCCTCCCCATGTTGTTAATTGGGTTTTGTCTGTTTGTTTGTTTGTTTTGGTAGTTGGAGGGGGGCTGTTTATTTGTTTGGGTTTGTGTGTGTATCTTAATAAAATTCTTAGCTGTAGACCTTACCTATTTTAATGTATTTCACTGAATTCTACTATAGTGTTTTTAATCATGTTTTTCCATTCTTTCTTTTCTTCATTCTTTGCTGGGGAAAACCAATACATAAAAGCAACACATAGTGATGATGCAGCACCCAGACTAGAGGATCCCCTCTCCTAAAATGCATCCTGTGCTGAAGCAAAGGAGAGAAGCAGCAGCTGACGGATCAACAGCTTCTGATCTAAAGACTTTGCCCAAATAGTTTGCCTTGGTTTGGGGAGATTTTTTGATTAATTCATGCTACACTGCCTCAGCAGGGATTTTGCAGATTGCATTTCTGTAGTGTGAACTACAAAGGTTGATGCCTTGTTTTCCTCTTGCCAATGCATGTAACAGTGAGAGTTTATATGATTCTATGATTTGGACTGGACTAAATACTGGTTGGGGATCATTTCCTTATTAACCAAGCCCCTCACACAGAGCTATTGGACAGCTAAGGAATAAACATTTGCAGCATGGTGGGTTTCTTCCATTTTAGACCAAAGCAGGCTGGATGTTTGAGCTAAGATGGGCTCTCCCTGCCTTTAGCTTTTCTTTTATTCCTCCAAGGGGTCCTTCCCCACCTCTCCATTGAGGCCAAGCTCATCCTCCCAGTCTTAATGGCTCTGACTCTGGCTCCTTCTTACATCTTATTAACCTCAGTTCTCTTCACCAGTGTCTTTTTGGGATTCTCACTTTCCCGTCTTCTTCCATCCCACCCCAAGCCTGGAGCAGCTTTGTTCTTTTCCTGTAAAATCTTACAATCAGCATTACTTGCCTACCTCTGCCACTGGCTTTCTTTATGTGTATGTTTGAGCTAGACTTCAAATTCTTTGGGTAGAGCTGTATTCCACACAAATATTGACAAGGAAGGTCAAAAAAAGGATGACAAGGAGGAAGGAATGAGTTTCAGTAATGCAATTTACAGGAACAGAATCTGCAAAATATGGTATAATTTTTCAGCAGCATAATCACAGAACAAAAGCATACTTCAGAATTCACACCAATGGAAGATGTAAAAGCAAAGAAGTAACCCTAGGCACCTGTGGTATAGGTATGTGCTCTAGAACATGCCTTCCTGCATTCCTTGATGATTAAGCCTGACATTATAAAGCACTCATGAATAAAATTAAAGGAGTTCCATATCAGAATATGCTCAAAAATAGTGGTATGTTTCAAGGAAATACTAGCTAAAAATGTCCAGTTAATCCACATTCTCAGCTGAACTCACAGTAATGCTATAATGTTATAATCCAAAAAATATTACTGAGGGAAGGAGCTGTTGACAGCATGATTATTGTGAATAGCAGCCAGATGTGTAACACCTTGCTTTTGAGAAAAAACAGATTTCTGTAGTATTAGTGCCACAGTGATACCAATTTTAGAAATTCTTTTGGTGACAAAAATAACACATTCTCTGCATTGGGATAAAAGAAACAATATACAGTAACCACTTGCACAAAATGACACACAAGACACACAGATTCGAATAATAAATTAAACAAACAGAAAAGAGATGCTTAAAAGTAACAAATAATACTATTTGAAAACATGTTGTGGACTTTTATTCTGTGCAATATTAATATTTATGTACAAAACCAATGTTATGTTGATAATTACAATGACAACAATAAAACACAGAAATTGTGCAAAGTTTTAGACACGGGCCAAAAATTACTCCTTTTTCCTAGCTCACCACATAGAATCAATGAAATCAATGAAAAAAAGGAGTTATTCACCTCCTGGGTTTTGAGCCATTGGAGGTGTCTAAATGTAGTGTGTTGTCTGATCGTCATTTATTGTTAGAATAGTACAGTTTGGCTCAATGTAGATGAAGACAATGGATTCTAGTTTGGAGAATCAGCCTGTAAGCATGCTGCAAGAGTATACTCCATGCTCTCAGCTTCCGCTGACTCCCATTTTTTTAATACTGTAGGGTCAAAACCCTTGTCTCGATCATTGAAGTCATTAGTAGGTGATACCTGTTGCCATTTGTGACCATATTTCCATCTATACTCAGAGTGGCAGTATTCTAGGATAACTGTGCCATTAAGTCCTGTGTCCCAAATGATAGATGAAGGAGTAAGAAAGTCATTCATTCTCAGACTCACATGTGAAACAGTCTTTTAGTTGAATCCAAGTAAGTGGATCCTTTCTAGGTACCCTTACCAAGATATTTGAAAAATGCCACCAAAATATACTGGTGAAACATTTCTGCTGTAACCAGCATGACAGAATGGGATCATATGGTACATATTCCCCAGCAATTTATTCAGGAAATCAAGATGAAATCCTGAAAGTATTAAATGCAGCATAATATCATCATGAAATTTAACAAATACAAAAGTTATACATATGCTCTTGTAGAAAGTGTTAACATACTAATTAGAGGTGGAAAGACTGTCTGCTATACGCTTGTTAAAAATGTAATTTAAATTTTCCTGAGGGACTACTTTTTGTGCTAATCTAGTTTCTCCTTCATAAGTCCACACATTATTAATTGTATCTCAGAGTCACTTACAAACTAAAGTGGCTGGCAGGATGCCACCTAAAAATTAAGTACCAAAGCTAGTACAACTTGTACTCAAAACTGTTTAAAAGATGAAAGTATTCTGTGCAACTTCCTCTGAGTGGTTTGGAAATAACCAGTAAGCTACTTAAACTAGGCTAATAAGCCAATTTATCTTCGTTTCATGCCAGTCTTTCTACAATGAATTTTGTGCAACCTTGTCCAGGGAGGAAGAAGGTTGAAAAGAGCTCTTGAGCACAACGGAGGGCAACGAAGGAAAGAGAACAAAGCACCAAGCACTAGTGCAGTCAGAGATTGGAGGCTTTGGAATCTCCGAGTACAACTTTCTGTAGTAACAATAGCAGAAGTTAAAATGAAAACTGTTTGGTCTTGGGACAGAATTTGATTCCAAAAGATAGCATCAGGTTTAGGTGGAGTTTTTGTAATTTGAACTACATAACCTCTTGACATAAGGTAATATGATCTGTCCTATCAACTGACCTCTGAATACAGAGATGTTCTGAGATAGTGTTGTGTTAAATGCTTTTGCCCATCTGGGCTTTCTGCTGGTGATAGTATTTAAATCTGGGCTGAACACTCATTTTGCTTGCAAAATTGTTTTAAAGAAAGTAGTATTAACTCATTTATTTCCCCCTTAGCACAGCTTGGCATCTCTGTGAAACAGGTGATGAGGTTAAAGAGTTAATGGCTTTAAGCAATGTTGTCAGATTTTGCATTGTAGCAACACTAATGTTGTGAGCAGAAGTGACAAGCTGCTAACATCACTGTGGGAACAGTAATCTTTTAGGGGTACACAGCAACTACTGGGGTGTTATCTTCTTCACTGACTGCAGCCAGCTTGCTAGACTCATTTGTCCATATCCCAACATAAGCACTAACAGCTCAGCATTGATTCCCCTGATCCAAGAGAAAGTAGTAAACTGTTTTAAACAGGGGAAGAATTCAGTATTAGACCAGAGGTGACTATAAAATGGCATAAAATTACAGTGGTAACATTGTTCATCTGTTCCTTCCCAAGAAAAGGAAAGTCATAATTTATGCCTATGGTATGAAGGCATAGTTTTCTGTGTGAAAGAAATGCAGGCCAATTTAGTGCCCTTCATGAGAAAAGCTGAGATGCTTACCACCAAGAAAATGTTTGGGCTGTCTCTGTGAATGGAATCTGCAAAGCTGGCCTACCAGGTGGCTGAAAGGAGGGAGTTTTGTGTAGGTGAGACAGCCCGGTTTCAGCTAAAACCAATGAAGCAAGGCCAAAATAACATGAAACACAGCTTCAGAGGAGATCTTGAAGGCCACAGTGAGCAAATTGTGACCTTTGCCTAATTAATGGTGATTTTAATATTAAAAGTGATGCCCCTCAGTACGTTTATGATTATGTTACTCAACTCTCCACCCAAATCATGCTAAATGTCACCTAGGAGGAAGAGACAATTAGAATTAGGATATAAAAACCCATGCAAGGCGTATTTCCTTGGTTGGCGGGGGCAGACTGAAGACCTTAGGATTTAGCTGTCACAGAGGATGAACAACAGGCAGCTACTTCTCCTCCCATCACCAGGAAGGGTTGCTTCCTTGGTAAGAATTGCACAATCAATACATGGCCTAACATCTTTGCTAGCATTTCTCTTTATTATATTTTAGTGTTGTTTTAAAGCTTTTTACTTTTCTGACTTTGTTGAACGCTTCCCCGGGATTATAATCATTAGCTTGTGCTCAAATTCATTGCAGTTATTCAACTTATCACTGGCAATTCCAAATCTGTTATCTGTCACTATAATAAATCAAGCTGATTATTAATTTTAACTTGTCCAGACCATTGCAGAGAGAGATATATATGCTATAGATAAATCTGACAGATAATGCTGTCCTTGGTCCTAGCCACCATGGGGTTATGAAAGGGAAATCATATTTAACTAACCTGATTTCCTTTTACGACAAAATCACTCATCTAGTTGATCAAGGGAGACCAGCTGATGTCATCTTTTTGGACNGAGTTTTGGTAGATGATAGGTTGAATATGAGCCAGCAATGTGCATTGGCAGCTACGAGGGCCAATAGGATTCTGGGGTGCATCAAGCACTCCATTGCTAGCCAATCGAGGGAAGTGCTGGTCCCACTCTACTCAGCTCTGGTGCGGCCTCACCTGGAGTACTGTCTGCAGTTTTGGGCGCCACAGTACAAGAAGGACATGAGGTTCTTGGAGAGTGTCCAGAGGAGGGCCACAAGGATGGTGAAGTGAATGGAGGGGAAGTCTTATGTGGAAAGGCTGAAAGCACTTGGTCTGTTCAGCCTGGAGAAGAGGAGACTTAGGGGAGACCTTATAGCTATCTATAACTTCCTCACCAGGGAGGGAGGGGTGGGTGCTGACCTCTTCTCTCTGGTGGATAGCGACAGGATGCAGGTGAACGGCAGGAAGCTGTGCCAGGGGGAGATTTAGGTTGAATATTCGGAGGAGCTTCTTTACCCAGAGGCTGGTGGAGCATTGGAACAGGCTCCCCAGGGAGGCTGTGATGGCCCCTACTCTCATGGAATTTAAGAAGCACTTGGACAAGGCACTTAGGCACATGGTGTGACTGTGGAGTTGTCCTGTGCCTAAACAGGAGTTCGACTAGATGATCGGTCCCTTCCAACTCTGGCTATTCTGTGATTCTGTAAGAAAGCCCATACTGGGCACCTTTCAGCTTTTGTCTAACATGGAGGCCTGAAACACTGACACAGGTGGACTGCCAGGTCAGGGTCTTGCCTCTTAAAGTAACAATGCCACACTAACAAATATATTGCACTGTTTTTCAGCACGCAGGCAGTCTGCTCTGTTTACACACAACATCAAGTACTGGCTTAAGGAACACTTGTATACTAAAAAAGACTCCATTTACTTTGGCAACATCTCCTTAGGCCACTTAGAATTGGCTTTCTGCTATCTTTGTAAAAGTTTAAAAGCTTTTTTTTAACCTTTTCAGAGGGCTATTCTCTGGTTTTCTTTCATACAGCAAGAGGTGGGGGCTAGAATAATCTCAAATGATTTATTTAGAATGACCCTTTTTCAGCTGATAACTTTGATAAATTGTTCAATTTATCAAAACAAAAGATGAGAAACAGTGAAAAAGCCTTGTAAAAAAACAAGTAAATTTTGTTCCAAGCCTTAATGAATAATACTCAGGATGTCTCATCGTATGTGCACGTGACTTACCCAAAATGATAAATCATGTGGCACCTATTTTAAATGTTATGAAGTCCCTTTCCCCATCATTTGAAATGAATTGGCATGTCTCTGACATACTCTACATTTTTCAGACAGTGTAAAACAATGGTTTCAATTGCGGATGAACTGAGAAACTCTGGGCTGACGACGTGCCCCCCGCTCCCCATTAGTGAAGCAGCATCCGCAGCTTCGTTTTCTGGGCAAACACTTCCCTCTCGCGGTACAGGAACTAACAACAGCCACACCAGACAGAAAAACGTACTCTCAGCTATCCTTTCATAGGTTATTTGAAATATTTACGTGTAATAATACAATAAATTTAATTTTACTATTATTTGCCTCTTCCAATATGAACAGGATATTGGATATTTGAGGTTTTTCCCACCTATGAACAAGAGTTTGGATGTACCTGAGCTTTTTGGCTAGACAACAATCAGCATGAGACAAAAATCCCAGTCATGTCAGCTGGAACTAGTTCCACCAAGGCCTGCTTCTCACTGGAGCACATCACCATGTGCTGTTGCTTTGGTTACATCCATGGGAGAAGCTCAAGGGAGGAGTGACATGCAACCAGTTCAGAAATGTGCCATTCTTGAAATTTCTCATGTTGTTTTTGGACTGTGTCTCTGGTCTTTGAGCTGTATCTCTGAATGACAAGAAGTTTCCAGTGGCAAGTTTCTCCAACTGGGGGATTTTTATGAAAAGCATTTCAATGGTATCTGCAGGCAGAGAAGTCTTTTCCAACTCACAGCAGTGGCGCTTGCTTACCTGAGCCCTTCAGGAGGTGTCACTGTTATAGGCACGCCATAATTATTTACTACCTGGTACATTTCTAAAGGCAGGTTACAGCACAAATAGTTGAGGTAAACGAATGTATTCTCAATGTTTTGAAGTTTTCAGGATTCTCCTAACTCCTTTAAACTGAAATGACCAGGTCTTGTACCAAAAGAGCATGTGTATAGCAGCGGAGGAATGTATACCAAGATAAAACCTTGTCACTGATGGCCAAACCAAAGTGAAGTGCTGCATCCAAGATGCTGCATTCCTGGCAGGATGTAGGAATTGATGAGGAAATGAATTTTTGGACCTATGTGTTTAGATACCTAACTGTTGCTAGGGATAGAATTAGGAGAGAGCAGGACCTTTAGCTTTTCTTGTAGCAGCAAGGCTGCACTCTCTTTGGTCTATGGCATCCAGAGTGTGGGCTGCAGACTGGAAGAAGCAACAACAGAATGGTCAGGAAACACCCCCAACCATCCTCCTCAAGAAGGGAAAACAACAGTTATACACCTTTCACTTGTGCATAGTTGGCACAGTTGCAGGTGGCTCCTGTCTGCCCAATTCTGCATTTTCTTCGCAATACATTTGGGTGTCTCTTAAAAAGGAGGTTCCAAATGTCTCTGCTTCTTCATCCAAGGAACCAGTTGATGGATTTAATTTGTTTCAGCTGCTTACCATTTTCCTCCAGAGCAGAGCATAAAACTTGACTACCTTTCTTTTATGGAAGCTGTACTTTAGGGACCAGTGAGCACTGCAGAGATGCATTTTGTGTAATAATCCTGAGGAATAGTAGAGTTAGGCCAAATGCATTCTTGAAAACACCCTGTAAAGCCAGCACCAATACTTGGAGAAACAAAATGTGCTTTTGCTGACGTAGTTCCTACTACATACGTTAGCCAATGAAATGTTAAGGCGAGATCATTTAGAAAAGCATCAGGGGTTCTTTTTTGTTGGTATAGAACAATCAACTCTCACCCTCTGCCAGGGAAGAAACTGCCAGTGGAGACTGGACCTTTAAAAAAAGTGGGGTCTCTATCAGCAGTTAGAAAGATGAAAGAAAGGGGTGGCATCTCATGTTTCCTCTTTCTCTAGGCCATGTCCTTGATATCTAGGAATGGGACACCAAAGCTGAGGAACCCCGAGAGGCTGTCTGCTGCTTTCCAGCACTTTCTCCATTGCTGCCTGGAGGTGGATGTGGACAGGCGAAGGTCTGCCAAGGATCTTCTGGAGGTAAAATGTGAAGTTGCTGCAAGTGAACCAGCTGTCCTGTGTAGTGGCTCTCTCATCAGCTAAGGTCAAAGGCCTCCCGTCACAATAGTGTCCAGTCTTGCTGCTTTTCAAGTGAAAAATAAGTAGAATCATAGAATGGTTTGGGTTGGAAGAGACCTTTAGAGGTCATCTAGCCCACACCCCCCTGCAGTGAGTAGGGACATCTTCAACTAGACCAGGTTACTTAGAGTAGACCAGGTTGCTTAGAGCCCTGTCCAGCCTGACCTTAAATGCCTCCAGGAATGGGGCATCTACAAGCTACCTGAGCAACCTGGGCCAGTTTTCGCCACCCTCCTTGTAAAAACTGTCTCCCTTCTATCTCGCCTAAACCTTCTGTCTTTTAGTTTAAAACCATTCCCCTTGTCCTACTGCAACAGGCCCTACTAAAAAGTCCTCCCCCATCTTTCTTGTAAGCCCCCTCTTTCCATACCGACAGGCCACAATAAGGTCTCCTTGAAGCACGTACAGGTGATCCCCTCAGTCCTATTTGTATGTTTCCCTGGTAACCAGAGGAATACTGCTTGAGCCCATGAGTAACTGAGGTGAGAAAGTAATGATTCTCTTTTTTTTTTTCCCTTTGGACAGCATCTATTTCTAGAATTGGCCTGTCCACCCTCCAGGCTGAGTAGCCTGATCATGGCAGCAGTGGAGGAGACGTAAGAAGGACAGGTCCAGCTCTCTCTGTGGTCTCTCTTCTCTTCTGTCTGTGTATATATGTTTTTACATGCTGTTTATATTGTATAGATGTTCTTATAGGTTATAGATTAATTTTATGTGCTATTTATATTAGATATGTTTTAATATGTTTTTTATATCTTGTATAGATGTTTTTATATGTTTTTCATATGTGATTTTATATTATAATAAAGCCCAGTTTTAACTCAACAGTGCTTTTTTCTTTTTCCACGGGAAACAAAATTGAATCTAGGCTTGTGTTCAAGTGTGAAATCCCACAGAATCACAGAACGTTAGGAGCTGGAAGGGAGCTCGAAAGATCATCTAGTCCAACCCACCTGCCAGAGAAGGATACCCTAGATCAGGTCACTCAGAAATGCCGTGAAAGTGCACATCAGACTTGAGTTACAACTTTCCCATCTTCATAATCCAACAAAGTATTACATCTGTTCCTCAGGCACCAAGTCTAGGGTAATTAGTTAATCCCTGAGCCTTCACTGGCTCCTTTTGCAGGCCAATAACTTCTGGTCTCCAAAAATGGACAGCGCGGCACTGCTGTAATACACATGTTGATCTTCAGATGGAAAAGCATGCTATTTACTTAGAACTTTTATTGGATGGTGCTTATCTGGCGTGTCCTGAATTCTACAGGAAGTGTTGAACTGTTTTCTGCAAATACTGCATTTTTGGACAACTCCTAGATACTGCATTAGCTGTTCTCTCAGCTGCTATAAAGTGTCACAGTTGCAGTGGAGCAAAGATCACTCAGCCTATTCAGCTGATCCAGGAAGACAAACTTCTGTTTCCACTCGTCAGCAAGGGTATCGGCTGGTGCTTCAGTTTCTAATACAACACCATCACCTAGTGTCCGAATAGAGTGAGATTTGTAGCAGAAAGGGCTGGCGAAAAGCTCTTTCGGGTGCTTTTTGAAGTGAGGATAAGCCCCGAGCTTGTGGCGGGGGTGGGCCGGCTGTCAGTTGGTGGGCGGGCTGCTGAGGGAGCCTGGGCGGAGCCAGCACGCCCGCTGTCAGTTTAAACTAGCTCTTAACGTGGCAAACGGCCGTCGCTGTGGAGACCAGCTTCAGGGCGGGTAAGGCTGCACTGAGGAAGGGATTTGTAGCCAAAAGGGCCGGCGAGAAGCTCTTTCGGGGGCTTTTTGAAGCCAGGATAAAGCCTGGGCTTGTGCCGGGGGACTGTCAGTTGGTGGGCGGGCTGCTGAGAGAGCCTGGGCGGAGCCAGCACACCTGGCCTGTATCGAAAATAGCGTGACTGGTAGGAACACAGAGGTGATTATCCATCCCCCTGTACTCAGGGCTGGTGAGGCCACACCTCACCGCATCCTGTGTTGAGTTTCGGGGCCCTCATTTCAAGAAAGACGTAAAGGCATTAGAACGTGTCCAGGGAAAAGCAAGGAGGCTAGTGAGGGCTCTGGGGCACGTGTTTGACGAGGAGCAGCTGGTGGAACTGGGGTTGTTTAGTCTGGAGAACAGGAAGGTCAGGGGTGACCTTACTGCTCTCTGCAACTGCCTGAAAGGGTGTTGTAGAGAGATGGGGGTAGGTCTCTTCTGCAGAGTTGAGAGTGTGAGGATGAGAGGAAACGGTTTCAAGTTGAAGCAGGGGAGGTCTAGATTGGCTATAAGGAGAAATTTCTTTACTGAAAGGGCTGTGAAGTCTCGGAGTAGGCTGCCCAGTGAGGTGGTGGAGTCACCGTCTCTGGGGGTGTTTAAGAAATGTTTCGATGTGCTGCTTAGGGACATGGATTAGTGGTATGTTCGTGATAGGTATGGTTGGACTTCATGATCTTAGAGGTCTTCCAGCCTTTGTGATTCTGCTTGTAGGGAACCTCAGTGTCTCCTGAGCACAC
>VWZX01006826.1:250816-267840 GCA_013399015.1 Galbula dea | reverse complement strand
GTTGTGGTCAATGGGATGGAGTCTAGTAGGAGGTCTGTGCCTAGTGGAGTCCCTCAGGGGTCAGTACTGGGACCAGTACTTTTCAATCAATGACCTGGATGAGGGAACTGAGTGTGCTCTCAGCAACACCGAACGGTTGTGCNCTATGCTTTTAAATATGTGAAGGTTGTGTGTCAGGAGGATGGGGTCAGGCTCTTCTCAGTGAAGCCCAGTGGCAGGACAAGGGGCAATGGTTGTAAGCTGAAGCATAGGAGATTCTGTGTGAATACAGGTAGAAATTTTTTCCCAGTGAGGATGATGGAGCACTGGAATAGACTGCCCAGAGAGGTTGTGGAGTCTCCTTCTACGGAGGTATTGAAAACCCGTCTGGACGCGCTTCTGTGTGACCTGGTGTAGGGAATCCTGCTGTGGCAGGGGGTTTGGACTAGATGATCTTTCGAGGTCCCTTCCAACTCCTAATATTCTGTGATTCTGTGTGATTCTGTGATTCTGTGACCCTCTAGGTTTTGGGGTATTGATATTCTACTACAGAGCAAAACAAAAACTTTGAAAAGGAGAAAGCGGGTTTGGTAATCACCAAAATTGTTGCTACTCTTAACATACAATGCACTTATATAATGTTTTAATTTAAAAATAATTGTGCTCTCCAAGTAGATCTTAACTGCCTTTAAGTTGAGGAGACTGAGTTGTGGACAAAATTATGATCTCAGTAACTCACCTTCAGTATGATGTGATGTTTTTCTTCTGCATATGAGACAAATCTAGTTGTTCTAGACACGCTTCATAAAGAAGCACTATAAATTAACATGATATCCACACATAAATACTGAAGAAAGGGTGACAAGGTGGTAAAAATGGTGGCTTCAGCGGTGCTTCAGAATTTAGAAAATCTAATTTTAACGTCTGATTCTGTCACAATCTTTCTCAGAGATCTTGAACAGACCCTTAAAGCCTGGTCAACACAAACCAGTTTGTAGTGCATGGTCTGAACTGCAATACTCTCACTGACGTAGCAGTCTATAGGGCAGGGTCCAAATTAGGCCTGTGTAAGGTGCTTTATTCTGGAAAGGCTTATTCCCTTCCAGTATGAGAGAATCACAGAATGTTCAGAGCTGGAAGGGATCTCGAAAGATCATCTAGTCCAACCCTCCTACTACAGCAGGATTCCCTAGATCAGGTCACACATAAGCTCATCCAGACAGGTTTTGAACATCTCCATAGAAGGAAACTCCATAACCTCTCTGGGCAGTCTGTTCCAGTGCTCTGTTATTCTCACAGGGAAAAAGTTTTTTCTTGTATTCACATGGAACCTCCTATGCTTCTCAGAGGGGAATGAGGGGTACAAATGATAGTGCTCATGGCTAGGATTCTCAGTATTTCATAGAGCTGACCTAATTTTTTTCTGTGGGATCAGAACCAAGGTAATGCAAGCTGGCTTGGGAAATCTAGCCCTAGTGTGTAACTTTCAATATTCCTGCTAGCATTAACTCTTTGGTTTACAACAACAACAGAAAATGCCATCTGCATAATTTCTGTGACTTCTATGCTGTCATTGAAAAGGTATTCAAAGAATATAAACAAATAATTTCACACCAAAGTTTGTTGGTTTACTACCTGACAGACTTGATACGCTGAAGACAAGTGAGCCAAGTGGTTTAATGAAACATTTAGAACATCAGCTGATTTTACTTGTGCGCAAATGTGTTTGTGAGATTTGCACACACGCTGGAGAGGATTTTGAAGGGACCTTGCATTTTGTTGAAGATGCATAGGCAGATTTTTGTGTGAAACAGCATGCTAGTTTCAGAAATCACTTTCCTGATAAATATCCAGTTTCCTCAGGAGAAAAAAGCAGCAAAAGAACTTTCTGCTGTGACTGCTTTGTAACCTCATTGTCTCTGCTACATGGGATGAGCCACCACTTCACCATTTTCTGTGCCTGTAAAGATTTGTATTTCCTGGCTTCTTTCCTTCCTGGTCTCAGCCTGAGTCTTTCTCACATATCCTAGTGCTCTGCCACTCACTGGTGCGCAGGCAAGTATTGCGCTACGCCAGTTTTTCTCTTGCTATCTGAACCTGGTCGTGCTGATGACAAATGCATCAACACATTTCTAACATATAGGGGAGCAGTGCTGGCAACTTTAAACTTTTGCGTCTCCCTAGGTCTAGTATCTGCTTCCTTCCACCCTAGGTACTGCCTTGCACTTTGCTTTTTCTCATCTTTCATGCTGCATTTTGCAAGTATAAGTGCTCCCTTTCAAAGAAGGCTCACTTGTTTCCATGTTGCAGAATGGAGTTTCAAATCATGAGCAAGTTTTTTTCATCAGATGAAATCAGAATAGATAAAAATGTTAACAGGATTTTTCAGCTTGCCAAATGGACCTTTGCAGGTTGCGCTGTGCAAACACATCCCTCCACAGGGGGTAATAAAGTTGCAACGACCTTACAGGCAGGTCAGATGGGATGCAAAACAGGCAGTGCTTGCTTCAGGCAAGGGCAGGAGAAGGTTGGTGGCAGGGGGTGGGGAGGAGGACAGTTAATTAAAAGAGCACTTTCTTGAGCCATAGGTAAGCACTGGGGCCCTTATGAGATAATTGCTGTGCCATGTTGTATGTCACAAGGAGGAGCCTGGAGCCTGAGAGTAATCAGATTACAAACTTATAAGAAACGGGAGGCATGGTTGCTGTTCTGAAAGGGCTTATCTCAATGAAATCTTACTTCTTGCAGAGGACAGCCTGAACCAAAATCTGAGATGCAAGTGGTTGTGAATGAAGAGAAAATATGGAACCAAAGATTGCAACTAGCTCATCAATGAGAGTGTAGAAATGCACCAGCCTGCAGGTGTAGGTACCCAAAGGTGCCATGTCCCAGAGCCCTCTTTTCTGAAGTAATACAAGAAATTCAGATATATTGTGTATTAAAGAAATACCCAGTATTGTAAGAAACTCTGCTTGCAATGACATTTGCATCATGGAAATGGATAAAATGCCTTGTCCACAATCACAGTTAAATTTTAGCATCAAAAACTGTTCTGTTCCAAACAAGAAAGGACAAGTTTTTGTCATGGATTACATGGAAAGATGTTGTAGCTGTAAATACCCTGGATTCAAAGGAGGGAGTTCCCAAATTGTTAAGGCAATATAATTTGTGTCAGCCGATAATATACCCAAAAATTGTTTACACATTGAATTTGCAAGGAAATACTACAGTTGACTCTGGATCTGCGTAGAAGCTTTTACTTTCTTAACCATGAAATAATATTTTTCTTTATGTTGGAGTTGTTGAAAACACAATTGGACGTATTCTGGAGTAATCTGCTCCTCTGACCCTGCTAAAGCGGTGGATGAGACTAAAGGATCTCCAAAGGTGCCAGTGACTGCTCATGGTTTTGTGATTCTTTTTTTCCTAATGCTAAAGTTGTTGATTTTTTTTCTCTCACCAAAATAAACAGACTTGATAGGTGCATCTGTCATCTGATTTTATTGAGCAATCATCAATTAAATAGAAAATATAAAGAGGGATCAATAGGACTTTAAGCTTCAATTTATAGGGACTAGAAAGAAAACCAAGGCTGAGCACAGTAGATTAAAGCAAAAAGACCTGAAATGAGATTATTCATTCCTTGAAAAACACATCAGAATATTCTAATACTAAGTCAAAGTAAACTGAGGCAGCCATGGATGGGCCTAGGTTGGTAAATCCGAAGCCAGAAGGTTTTTTTAAAAAGGTAATGCCCCTGTGTAGACAGAAGGCATCCCACCGAGCCCCAGTGGGGTGCTGCAAGCCATCTGCTTTGTTTGTCTCCATCCTCAGCAATAATGTACTGACCCAACTTTCTGGTTCAATCTTTTTCATCAGCATGTCAGACTGCCTACTTCCACATAAAGGGGAAAAACCTGATGGCAGGTCATGGCTGGAGGTCCAGGACAGGTTGATGTACTGGCCTTTGAAGCAGCAAAGGTCCTGTGGGATGAAAGGGTCCCTCCTTCAGTAAAGACATTGGCAGGATGGTTGGGGGAAGTGAAAGCAAGTCCCACTGGACCATCAGTTGGCATGAGTTAATTGCACAGCTGCTCTGGTGCTGCTAATGTTCAATTAGCACTGGCTGGGACTCCACTATGCCAAATGGTAGCCCAGGTGATAAAAGTAATCATAAGTAAAATCACACATTGCTTTTAGTTCAGTGGTTTCTGTTGTTGAAAGTAGTGTACCGTTCTTCACGGATAGCTGCTGATTATGGGACTTGCAAAGGAATAAATGGAGTAAGATTTCTAAAAAATTATCCTGATTGTTAGAGAGAAGAATGCTCACAGAGCTGCTTCTGAAGTAACTGGCATCAAAGGAACAGGAGTTTAGTATGTAACTCCTTCTGCCAATGGCACTTCTAGAATGTGAGATCTGTTATTTTCCTTGTGTCAAGAATAAAAGATGAGTGGCTTTGACAGTCTTGATTAAAATCCTACCTTGAAGCAAAAAAGTAGAGTTTTGACCCTTGAATTGGTGATTTCATCCTGACCAATCTTTCCTGAAGGCCATCCAGTTCTTTTATAATTTCTCAGTTATCCAGAATACTTTGGTCGTGGTGGCTGTGTGAGAAATGGCTTTATATGATTCCTCTGTATGGTGAAAAGATGCAGTAACTGTAGTAACTGTAGTGAAAGTTCATCTCCATCTGTTGGAAACAGACCCATGCCCTGGGATAAATGCTATATGGGTTGAAATTTCCATGACCAGCTGTTCAACGTAAAACAGCCATCAACAAGCCTAATGTAGCAATATCTCTTGCAGTGTTGTGACCAGATGTCCATAGTAGTAATTTTAAAATCATGGTAATGACTTGAAAAATACGCAGGAAGAGGACAAAAATTAAAGCGGCACTCTGTTGCTCTTGATGTCTGAAGGGTGTTTGCAAGAAAAAAAAAGTCCTTAATGGGAATTAAATTAGAAAACACTGGCATGCATCATTAAATTTTAATACTAAAACCTAATAAAAAGAGGAATGTTAAAGGAGATTGGGCAAGTGATCAATGAAGGCCTAGCCTGGCACACCTTGATTCTATGAAGACAGTGAGTTGACTTGACCCTGAAATACTCTCTCAGCATTACCCAAATTAACTTGCCAGCTCCAGTCCATTTCTTCCTCCTGCAGCTGTGTTGAATCCAGTAACCAGAATGTAGATGCTGCTGCTGCAGGACAATGTAATGCTGGCAAGAGCTATGAGGACTCAGTTTGTGACTGTTCCTCCTGCATGACAGGATGTTCTGCTTCCCTCTGAAGAGGGGGTGCAAAGTGAGGGGGAGGTGGTGAAAAACGACTTTCATTCTGATAGCAAGATTTATTGATTCTTGAAAATATTGCATTTCACAGTGATCTCCCTTCTTCAGTTAATGCAACTTGAATCTGAACCGGGTAATTTATGATAGCTTTTTAGATCAATAAAAGCCTGCCCAGAAACACATTGTTTATGTGGTGACCAAAAAAGGAAGAGACGACAAGGTTAGGTATTTCAGCTGCAGTGCAAGGAACAATAAATATGCTTTGGTGATTAAATGTTATTTTGCTACGTGAGGCCCCAAGAGGACATCATGAGATATGACACAGCCTACAAGAAATCTTGTTTCACTGAAAACAAAAATTTTGAGCAAGGACAGTGTCGAAGTAACACTCTTAAACAAACCAAACAAAACCAACCAACCAAACAAACAAACAAAAAAAAATCCTCAAACCCCAAACCAACAAAACCCACAAAACCAAAGCATTTCACCACTTTCATGCAGTACCTTAATAACACAGCTGAGTTCTCAGGATGACTTTTCCACATAAATATGCAATTTGCATGTTTCACAAACCCTATCTGCTACTGAGGTCTCTATACTTCTTTGCCAATGGGCCAGTTTATGTGACTTGTCTAAGTTTCTACTAAGACTTCCCTTAATCTTTGAGGATGGATCTCAGGATGTGAGAGGTAGGAATACATGTAAAGTACAAGGCAAATTATATCATAATAATCTGTTATATTTTGGGGTAGATTGGGATTTTTTTAGGGATGGGAGTGTTTAGATCAGGCCATTGCCTCAGGTTGCCTGCTGAGGCAAATGAGAACTCACATGAACAGCTGGAAAAGTCCTGAGGGCTCCGTACTTCTTTTCAGTTCAATTATTTTGTTTCAATAGGTGCCATATTACAGCCATAAAAATAAATGCACTGCAATGGGAAATCCTGCAATATAGGAATAGGGTTTTCTTATGGTAGCGCTCCATCATATCTCATGCCAAATGGAGTTGCCTGAGCAATGGTCTGCGATCAAGTAATAGTTTAGCAATATTCTCTCTGAATTTTCAATCTTTTTCCTCTTCTTTTCACAGCCATAGTGATGGGCATCCAATTTTGACTATCTCTTATCAAGAACAAGAATCAAGTAACAACTTGTCCTATTCCTCTGTTCCTACCAGGAAAGCTAATTGAGCAGATCATCCTCAGTACAGTTCTGTGGTACATGAAGAACAACCAGGGGATCAGGCCCAGCCAGCATGGATTTATAAAGGGCAGGTCCTGTTTGACTAACCTTATCTCCTTCTATGACAAGGGCTGTGGATGTTGCCTACCTTGACTTTAGCAAGGCATTTGACTCTGTTTCCCATTGCATTCTCCTAGAGAAACTGGATGCTCATGGCTTGGATGTGCACATGCTTTGCTGGATAAAAAATTGGTTGGATGACTGAGTCACAGAATAACAGAATCACAGAATGATAGCAGTTGGAAGGGACTTTGAAAGATCATGTAGTCCAACCCCCCTGCCACAGCAGGATTCCTTAGACCAGGTCACACAGGAATCCATCTAGGTGGATTTTGAATATTTCCATAGAAGGAGACTCCACAACCTCTCTGGGCAGCCTGTTCCAGTGCTCCTGTACTTGGCACTGGTGAGGCCACACCTCGAGTACTGTGTGCAGTTTTGGGCACTGCTGTATAGGAAAGACATTGAGGTGCTGGAGAGGGTACAGAGATGGGCAACTAAGTTGTTCAGGGGTCTGAAGAACAAACCTTATGAGGAGAGGCTTGGGGAGCTGGGACTGTTTAACTTGGAGAAGAGGAGGCTGAGGGGAGACCTTACTGTTCACTTCAGTTACCTTAAAGGAGGTTGTAGAGAGGTGAGTGTTGGCCTTTTCTCACTTGTGATTAGAAATAGGACTAGAGGGTTCAAGTTGTGCCAGGGAAGGTTTAGATTGGATATTGGGAGGGGTTTCTTCACCAAAAGAGTGCTGCGGTATTGGAATAAGCTGCCCAGGGAAGTGGTGGAGTCACCATCCTTGGAGGCTTTGAAAAAAAGGGTAGATGTGGCACTTAGGGGGATGGTTTAGGGATAACAGTAGTGTAGGGTTATAGGTTGGATTTGATGATCTTGAAGGTCCTTTCCAACTGTGTGATGTTTCTATGTTTCTACTCCCTTTCCTCTCCCCAGCTTAATCTTAATGAACTGGTGTTGCTCTGACCTTCCAATAACTGTGGTAGAGCAGGAATTCCATGTTTTACTAGATGCAAACTTAACTTTCAGTTGGATGGACCACTCATAAATGACACTGTCCATTTCTTCACTACGGTTCATGATTAGGTTTTATTCACAGAAACATGCTCTAAATATACTTATTGCTCAATCTCAAAGTCCTCCAACTCCAAATCTTCAGGTTTGGGAAAGGTGTTGTTGTTATTCTAACCAATGCCAAAGTTATTAGAACTTGTATGACTTGTTAATATTTGGCATATACCTAGCAGGAGAGAGAAAACACCAACTCAGTAGCCAGGTAAATAAGCAAAGGTATGGTCAGTCCTTTGCCCGTCTGAAGGCTGTGCCCATTTAGGGGAAGCCACCATGCAGTTTCCTTTCTGCAGAACCCAGAGGAGTGAAAATATCCATCTGCGGCCTGTGAAGTTGGCAACTGCACATGGCCTTGTCACTGCACATTTCCAGAGGATTACCAGTGGGGTGTGGGGCAGCAAGCAGAAGATTGGTTTGACCCATAGTTGCCCTCCACATATTACTTAGTCTAGTGTCAGCTTTCACCTAAAACCATGGAAAACAGCATAGTCTCCTGAATGGTGCTGTCAGGTAGATCTTCCTTAGCTCCAAGTTTGGTTGTGAAGAGGCTTTTGTTAGGTGAATATCTGCGGCAGTGACTTACATACACAAGCAGTCTTATACCTCCCCCCTAACCTCGAACTGATAAGCATGCTAAACACTTGCCCTTGTCAGGTTCTCTGGTGTAGACCTCACCCTGCTACACTCTGAACACAAGGTTATGTGTATTTCTTAAACCAAGGCCATTCTTCAGGCTTCTGGGGAACAAAGTATGTGTAGGTACGTGTAAGTAACAAAGTATGGCTGGAGTTTAATGAGTTGCTGAAATAAAAGCAATAGAAGCTTTTTGCCTCATTTTTTTTAACATGCAATGTCCTGGCGCTGCAGTTCGGTCCTTGCTGCCAAACATGCCTGAGTTCTGGAACTTATCCTGTCCCTGTCTGCCTTCTGAAATGCTTCATGCAAGTACCTAGGATCCACTGAAGAGGCTTATGAGCTGTATGAGCAGTAAATATATGAAGAAAATTATAGAATTGCTTTTAAAAGACTGAACAGTCAACAAAGATGTGTTACAGAAGCATCAAGATGTCCATTACCAATAGATCTTTGCTTTTATTTACTTGAGTGTTCAAAACATGCTTGCCTTCCAAAGGAAAATAAGGGTCCTCCAGAATAAACTTCTAATCTCAGGCAGTTTATGGTTTTCCATCACTACTTTCCTGATACAGCTGCAGTGGATTGCAGAGCATTTCGCTGATGCCAAGCTCCTGTGATTCAACCCTTTTGCCTGACAGTCTGCAGACAAATGCATTCATTTTCAGCAAAGGTCATAAGTTAAAGGGAACCAGGAGAGCTATAAAATGAAAATGTATGCTATCTGAAACACTGTGACAGAAACAATATAGAGCAGCCATTGGTAATGCAATGTAAACATTGGATGCAAGCCCAGTAACAAAGCTAGAAAAGCAGCATTTTACCTAGCAAAACCCTGAAAGAAGAACTGGAACTACTGGGAACAGTTTTAAGCTTGTCAGCCTCTGTTTTACCCCAGCAGTTTGAAATTGCAGCAGCAGGGGTTCTTGTTCAGAAAGAATATCTTTTATGTCCTTGCTTTCAGGGCAGTGAAAGACATCACGCATATTTTTTCCCACGGTCACTGTGAACAGTGAGGCAAATCTGAAGGGAAGGTGTAACGAGGACCTTTGTGAAAACAAGGGTGAAATGATATGGGATAATAGGTAGTGAGCTGGAAATGGGCTTGCAGGCCACTGTCTGTGTGTGTGTTGGTGTGTGTATTTGGACTCAGTTGCAAAAGTTCAGTGTAAAATTATCGACTTTGGTTTCAAAAAAAATCCCCCCAAAATTTAGTAAATTTTCAAATTTATCTCTCTAAATGAATAGTAATTGTGTCTGCTATGTTTCAGTTGGGATTAGTGGCACTTAGTACTTTCAACTGAAATAAATCTGAAATATCTTCTCACTTAGTGCTTAAATAATTGCCCAGTTTGAGTAGTGACACATTGCTGATATTCTGGATGAAAACAAAGCCTTCCTCTCATCTTAATTTTGCACATTCCTGTCTGTGAATTTGAGCTGGTGAGTGGTAAACATCAAAATGCCAGTGAGATTCAAACTGATACTTGAGCTTATGTCTACATATGCTGAATCTTCCTTTGTTTCTACTTTTGGAATATGCATTTCTATATGTGTGCAAAGGCCAGCTAGGAAGTATCGAACTATGAATGTATGAATTTGAATGAATGAATAACCTCTTACACACAAAAATACATGCTTGTGTGTTTCACATGCAGTTTTAGAAGCAAGAATTTAAAAACTAGTACTGAAAATAAAAGCTTAAAGTAGGCAGAAGTGGCAAGAGTCTGAAGACAACTTGATGTGATGACTGTAAAAAACTGTAGAGATGTCAGGAAACAACACCTATAGTACCAAAGTTGCCATGTGTAAGGGTGATTGATATCAAAATTACTAATGAATTTCAAGTTTTTCATGCTGTTTCAGTTATGGAATATACTATTACGTGGCCAAAGGGGATTGATACGAACAGTGATTAAATCTTATGACCCTTTAAGCAAATTCAGTGTTAGAGATGTTACACACCAAATATGTCACTGAGTGTTATGCTAATCTCTCGGTGAGTTTTGTGGCAGTTCCCCTCTCAGGGTGATGGCAAGAGGCCAAGGGCTCTGAGGCAGGTGGCAGTATCCCAAAAAATATTAGAAATGGAAAACCACAAAATTTTGACATCAAGCAAGTTTAGACAAACTGGGATTCAAATTCTGCTGCTATCTTTTAATGGGTCTTTTTGAGAGATACTCCATGAAATATTTAATCTTTGGTTTTAAGACTCCCCAACAATGGAAAGCAAGCAAATCTGAGAATCTCAAAATATTCTGGTAGATGACAATAAATAAGTTGATGGAAGAAGAGCCCAGAACATTGGAAGTTAAGTATAATGCTTTTGAAATGAGAGGTGGAGTGTATATGAGAAAACTTTAGAGGGCAGGGCAGGCAGTAGGACTCATCTTCTTGTGACTGCATTCAGGCAGTGTTCAAGAGCTGCCTGGGCAGTGTGTTCTCTAAGCTCCAACAGTAGGAATGCCCTTACCTCCGAAAAGGCTACAGTGAGAGGCTCAAGATCCTCTCTTTTCGTTTTTTGCAGCTTTTCCTGAGATGCAAATCTGTTGATTTACTGTCACATAAGTAAAGCCTCCATCACCCTGATCAGCTAATTTTGCAGAGCTCAGGTGCTCTTCTCACACGGTGTGCTTGTGTGGAAGGACTCATTTCACTGCAAACCCATCATGACTTGCAGTTTCCAGTTTTCTTGCATTGCTCCCAAGGGCGTGTTGTGGATGGCTTAAATGCCTTCATATGAGAAATGTTCTCTTATGTTGAGCAAGTAGGCATCAGCTTTATTAAACAAAATTTCCTTTACAAATTTTGACAATTAGAAAGCATAGACAGCTAAAAGTAACTTAAAAATCTCATTTAGCAAAATGGAAATAGTAAAATTATTATTTAAAAAAGAGAGGAGGTTTCATCACTTTTTAAAGTCCCTGATTCATTACAAATGGTTTTAAGCTCATATTGTCCCTAGAGTAAGCATGCAAAGTAATAGATAGTGGCTGGAAATGACTGTGTAGAGTATCTAAGGCTGCTAAAGAAAAAAATGCATCTTGGGAGTGTCTAGTTAAGAAAGAGAAAAGGAGGTAGATAGGAAAGCAACAGTGAGAGGATATGAAAGATAGAGTAAAAAACAAACACAGCAGGACAGAAGAAAGCAGCAGAGATGTGGAGAAAGAGGGCATTTACAAAACCCAGATCTGAAACTTTTCTGCAGACAGTGACCAGTAGAGGAGGGCATCCCTGGACTCTGTCACAGAGCTCACCTACACATTTATATGCAAGTGATGGACTCTGCTCTTCTTGTGTTGTTAACCAATGAGAAAGAGGATTATGTTGTTAAGCTCACAGCTCTTGCCCGAAATCCATAAAAATGGGCCTGTGCATTCCCAGCAGTCTTTCAGATCTTGGTATTTTTTCCCACCCTGGCTTTTAAAGGATTTTTTTTTAGGGCATGGAGAAATACTGCGGGGAAAGAATGGTGTCAGGGCAGGACATCCTTGCTTGTTTACAGCTGAGAAAAACTGGCAGCAATGTATTTGTGGCCTTACATTTTGTGGGAACTCTGTGAAGGCAAAAGGGTTCTGTGGGGTGTAAATTAGCAGTCAAAAATATGGATGGGGCCATTTTAAAAATATAATACTAAATATATGAGGCCTGAATTAGTCAGCTGTATAGTTTTCCTTCAAAATTAAAAGCAAAGCATCATGTTTGTTTACAAAAACCCTAAAGCTACAAGAGTGCAAACAGAGAGATGGGATACAACTTGAAGTCATAGAATCATAGAATGGCTCATGTTGGACAGGACCTTAAAGATCATCTAGTTCCCCCCCCCCCCCCCACCATGGGCAGGGATGCCAATCACTAGACCAGGTTGCCCAGGGCCACATCCAGCCTGGCCTTGAATGCCGCCAGGGACNACCTCCCTAGACCTGCTGGTCACGCCTCTCCTGATGCAGCCCAGGATGCGGTTGGCTTTCTGGGCTGCGAATATACATTGCTGGCTCATATCCAGCTTTCAAGTCACAGAATCACAGAATCACAGAATCATTACAGTTGGAAAGGACCCTCAAGATCATCTAGTCCAATCGATAGCCCCACACTACTCTTATCCCTAAATCATCCCCTGAAGAAACACATCTATCCTCTTCTTAAAAACCTCCAGGGATGGTGACTCCACCACCTCCCTGGGCAGCCTATTCCAATATCTCACCACTCTTTCAGTAAAGATATTCTTCCTAATATCTAATGTAAACCTACCCTGGCGCAACTTAAGCCCATTCCCTCTAGTCCTGTCACTAGTCACAAGGGAGAAGAGGCCAACACCCGCCTCCCTAGAATGACCTTTCAAGTAGCTCAATGCCCTACTGATCAGTCCATGCCATTGGAAGCAAACCTTGGCCATTTCAGCCAAATAAGTCAGGCAAACTCTCACTCTTTTGTGAAACCCCGTGCTATCTTGAACATGCAGGTTAGGAAGAGTCAGGTAATGACTTAACTTCTGCACAGCTAATCTATATGAACACACAGTCAGGTTATCCTTGCTTTGTCTTTTTCCTCATGCATCTATTTGTTTGGGGCAATATCAAGCACTGCGTTGCTAGCCAATCAAGGGAAGCGATTGCCCTGCTCTGCCCTGCACTGGTGCAGCCTCACCTCGAGTATTGAGTGCAGTTATGGGCAGCACAATAACAGAAGGATATTAAGCTTCTTGAGAGCACCAAAAGGAGGGCCACGAAGACAGTGAAGGGTCTAGAGAGGAAGCCATGTGTGGAATGACTGAAGACACTTGGTTTGTTCTGTCTGAGGAAGAGGAGACAGAAGTAGACAGCATCATGGTTCAGAACTTCCTTACAAGGGGAAGTGGAAGTGCAGGAGTCGACATCTTTCTGGTGACCAGTGATAAGACCCAAGGGAACAGCATGAAGCTGTACCAGGAGAGGTTTAGATATAAGGAAAAGGTTCTTCACCCAAAAGGTGGTCAAGCACTGGAACAGGCTCCCCATGGAAATAGTCACGGTGCCAAACCTGACAGAATTCAAGCATTTAGAAAACACCCATAGGCACATGGTGTAATTTTTGGGGTTGTCCTGTGCAGAGAAAGGACTTGGACTCAATGATCCTTTGTGGGTTCTTTACAGCTCAGTTGATTCTATGTGGTTTCTATGTGGAGTCTTGTGGTCAGTGGAGCAGAGTCTAGTTGGAGGCCTGTGACAAGTGGTGTCCCCCAAGGGTTAGTATTGGGTCCAATGCTGTTCACATATTTGTCAATAACCTGGACAAAGGCATAGATTGTACCCTCAGCAAGTTTGCTGATGGTACAAAGCTGAGGGGAGTGGCTGACACACCAGAAAACTGTGCTGGCATCCAGCATGACCTGGACAGGCTGGAGAGCTGTGTAGCGAGAAATTTAATGCATACATAAGAGCAAGTGTAGAGTCCTGCATCTGGGGAAGAATAACCCCATGTATCAATACAGGCTAGGGGCTGACCTATTGGAGAGCAGCTTCGGGGAGAAAGACCTAGGGGTTCTGATGGACAGGAAGATGACCATGAGCCAGCAGTGTGCCCTTGCAGCAAGGAAGCTCAGTGGCATCCTGGGATGCATTAAGAATAGTGTGGCCANTTGTCAATAACCTGGACAAAGGCATAGATTGTACCCTCAGCAAGTTTGCTGATGGTACAAAGCTGAGGGGAGTGGCTGACACACCAGAAAACTGTGCTGGCATCCAGCATGACCTGGACAGGCTGGAGAGCTGTGTAGCGAGAAATTTAATGCATACATAAGAGCAAGTGTAGAGTCCTGCATCTGGGGAAGAATAACCCCATGTATCAATACAGGCTAGGGGCTGACCTATTGGAGAGCAGCTTCGGGGAGAAAGACCTAGGGGTTCTGATGGACAGGAAGATGACCATGAGCCAGCAGTGTGCCCTTGCAGCAAGGAAGCTCAGTGGCATCCTGGGATGCATTAAGAATAGTGTGGCCAGCAGGTCAAGGGAGGTTATCCTCCCCCTCTACTCTGCTCTGGTGAAGCCCCACCTGGAGTGTCCAGTTCTGGGCTCCCCAGTTCAAGAAGGCCAGGGAACTACTGGAGAGAGTCCAGCGCAGGGCCACCAAGATGATTAAGGGAATGGAGCATCTACCCTATGAGGACAGGCTGAGAGAGCTGGTTCTCTTTAGCCTGGAGAAGAGGAGACTGAGGGAGAACCTCATTAATGTCTATAAATATGTTAAGGGCCAGTGTCAGGAAGAAGTAGCCAGGCTCTTCTTAATGTCATCCAATGTTAGGACAAGGGGCAATGGGAGCAAGTTAGAGCATAGGAGGTTTAGCGTTAATGTGAGGAAAAACTTTTTCACAGTAAGGGTGACAGAACACTGGAACAGGCTGCCTAGGGGGGTTGTGGAGTCTCCTACTCTGGAGATATTCAAGGCCCACCTGGACTCATTCCTGTGTGACCTTATCTAGGGTGTCCTGCTTTGGCAGGGAGTTTGGACCTGAAGATGTTTCTAGGTACCTTCCAACCCCTAACATTCTATGCTTCTATGATCCTATAATAATTGTTGGCAGAAAAATGTTGGCCTTGAATACTGCATATTTCATGAGCGTCTCCCAGGACATTGGGTGGGCAGCATCCCCACACACATATACATTAGACTGAGCAATGGGCAGGGTCCAGCCTTGTGTCCCAAAAAACCTCAGGAACATACTGCCTGAAGGAGTTACTCAGACTTCCAAGCTCCCACTGGCCCTGAATTTTAGTGTGCATCCAGGGAGGCCACAACATACCGTGCATCAGGCATCACTTGATACTGATGCCTGATACTCTATATTGTTGCCATGGGTGAATCATAGAATATTGTGAGCCATAATGGACCCACAAGGATCATCTAGTCCAGCTCCTAACCCTGCACAGGACACCCCAAGAATCACACCATACAGTGAAGCTTCAACAGGGATCATGCAGGGAAGAAAGTCTATTGTCCAGCACATTTGCAGCTGTGGGATGAATGCAAGGGGGATGTGCAGGGGGCTCCACAGTCACTAGGGCCTCCCATGCTCGTGGAAATGTGCAGCGCTAGTGAGCATGGGTATGTGGTAACACAGTGCATATTTCCATACCTATCCTTCCTCATTCTGTAGAAGAAAGGGCAAGCCTGTCTTCAGGCACATAGCCACTCAGAGTCTGTGGAAAAAGAGATGTCCTTGGAAATCTGCAGAATAAAATGTATCTAATATAGAAAATCGATGTGCTTTGGGAAAAAAGGTGCATATAAGACTTCTATTTTTCTTATCTTTAGAATCACACTGCAACTATTGTAAACTAGTATACCACATACAAGATCCAAGCAAATGAACTTACCTCTAGTTTTTATCTTTTTTCAATTATCTGGTTTCTGTGCTATAGAAACTGCAAGTTAATCACACTGTAAATAAAAGGCTGGCATAAGTTTCATTTATTTACTACCTGTCACTTATAAATAGTTGGTTGCATGTGTAATGGTTTGACTCAGGCTTTTCCTGGTAACCAGTTTGTAACCAGGGAAGTGATCATGTTTACCCAGTATTCCACACTATTTTACGTAACTGGGGATATAAATACAGAGGGGGAGAGGCCCTCATTCTCTTTTCCCTTCCGGTGGATCTGAAGAAGCAGGTTCTCTGTTATCGGTCTCACCCGTACGGAGGAGTCAAGCCTTGCAGGCCTTGTAGGCCTTGAGAGGCAGCTGTTGCTGGCATCGGTCCGTGCGACTCTGCTATCTTAAGGAGAGTAGTAAGATTCTGTTTTTATTAGTTCTATCCTGGGTTTTGAATGTACATACCTGTTTTAGTTTCCCTTTTCCCTTTTTTCCCCTTTTTCCCCTTTTTTCCTTCCCTTTTCCCTTTCCCTTGGGGATTCCCTCTACTGTGTACATAGTATTTTAATTGTATATAACTGCTATATATATAAATATAAATGCTTTTGATGTAGTTCGGATTGTTTCGGGCTCTTTAGTTTCTCTCATAGTTTTGTTTTCCTTAAACTCTGAGAGAGAAAGGATTGGGGGGAAGGATTTCACTGTGAGTTTGGGCATTTGGCAGGGAGCCAGGTCCAAACCATCACAGCATGCTTCTAAAATACTGCTCAACCTTAAGAGAAGCACGGCCATCCTAGTCAATTGTACGTTCTTAGGCCCGGTTTTTGCATCTGCGTGATGCTATGTTTATGCACCAGTACCTCTGACAGGACCTCTGTGCCTAAACAGAGCCACGCAGTGAGCTTCTCAGCAAGAGCTGGTTCTGGATAGCTCATCAAGCTGAGCTGCTCTACTCATACCAGTTTCATTGGCCCTGCTTGACATGGGAGATGCAACTAGCATCAGAGCAAAAACTAGGCACTTGCTGTAGGGCAACCTTCAAACTCTTGGGTGCCTTTTTTGTTTGTTTGTTTTGTTGTTGATGTTTGGGGTTTTGTTTTGTTTTTGTTTGTGACCCATTCATAGAGATGAGATGACACTTGCTTGTTAGACGAAGGAAGGGCTGTGAATGTTGTCTACCTTGACTTTAACAAGGCATTTGACACAGTTTCCCACAGCATTCTCCTAGAGAAGCTGGCTGCTCATGGCTTGGATGAGCACATGCTTGGCTGGATAAAAAATTGGTTGGATGGCCAAGTCCAGAGAGTTGTGCTCAATGGAGTCAAGTCGGGTTGGCGGCCAGTCACGAGTGGTGTCCCTAAGGGGTTAGTGCTGGGGCCTCTCCTGTTCAACATCTTTACTGATGACTTGGACCAGGGGATAGAGTACACCTTGTTTGCAGATGA
>VWZX01006826.1:224674-250516 GCA_013399015.1 Galbula dea | reverse complement strand
AGATATTGGAATAGGCTGCCCAGGGAGGTGGTGGAGTCACCATCCCTGGAGGTTTTCAAGAAGCGAATAGATGTGTTTCTTCAGGGGATGATTTAGGGATAAGAGTAGTGTGGGGCTATTGATTGGACTAGACGATCTTGAGGGTTCTTTCCAACCGTAATGATTCTGTGATTCTTTGACATTGAGTAGAAAAGTCTTTGTACCAAGGAAAAAGAGATTTTAACATAGCATAGAGCTAAATGCATATTATCTTACCTGATGGTTCAAAAGGCCTATGTGAAGCCTTTACATTCTGAAGAGCAGGCATCAGTCAGCTCTTTAGAAATCTCTAAGTCACTTCAGAGCCCATGAGTCCCCCTTTTTAAAAAGCCTGGCAAATGAGTTTTCTGTGCCTTGTATCCTCAAATTTACTGAACAACTTCTGACAGCTTAATGTAGTCTCAGAATAGTATCACAAAGTGGAAACTCTGCACTGTTTCTTATTTAATGAATAATAATTTGACAAGCAGTGTAAATATTAGGATCAAATCCAGCTCCACTGTAATTCCTCCACGAATTTTCTGACCCAACTCTAAGTAAAATTTGTGGGTGCAATTAACTAATGTCTGCTCAAGGGATGGAATTAATAAACTAGAATAGATCAGTGCAATATCTTTAGAAAGTAGTGCTCAGTCTCATGCTGATGCGATTGGCTCTGGACAACAAGACAGTGGCAATGTTCTTCTCACAGAAGAAAGACTGCTCTGTAATTCTGCTCTTGATGTTTCATTCTAGTGCATCTAAACGCCTGCCAGCCTCCTCCAGCACCCAGTGATAAACAAGGTTTTGTACATAAATGAATAAATAAAGAATCTGACCAATATTTTGGAGCCTTAATGTTTCTTTTATTTTCTATTTCTTTAATATAGAAGCATGGCACAGAAGCTGTAGCTGTTACTGATCAGTGTGTCCTTACTGTGATATGAAGCATAGGTATCTGTGCTTTGAAAGACCCACACCTTTGTATTTTGTTTCATTTTGCCAGTTGTAGCTTTAAAATACCTTTTTTTATCACTATGCATTAAATATGAAACGTAAACGCCACTTATCAGTAAAGCACAATATAATTTTCCCTTTTGACAGCGAAGCCATAGCTCTTACTCATAGTAAGATCTCTGTACCCATCTAACTTTCTTTATTATTACAATTACAATTATTACAGCATTGCCAGCTGATGCAGGAATGTGAACCCCAATGAAATGAAGATGTCTGGGTTTTAGCAAAATCAAGTGAAAGACTTTACTACACTAATACTGAATAAGGAATCATGTCATTGAAGACTCTGTGTTAATGGACAACTTACAAGTGAAGGAAAGCAAAGTCCCTAAGGTAATGATTACAGAAATAAGGAAAAGCATACATAATAAGGTCTCATCATGGTTCAATGTTATAATTGAAAATGAACAAACAGTGAGCTTTCACCACTTCTCTGAGCTAATTGTCATGTGAATTGACAAGCACCATGTATACCTATGCAAGAAATTGCTAAATGACATGTAAAAATGCAAGTAAAATTATCAGGCAAAGGCTCTGATTCTATCTTAAAAGGAAAGAAGAAAAAAGGGACCTATACAGGCAGGAATATGGAAGTGTTCCCTTCCAAGATCTTAGATCATAAGCTCTGACTGCAGGATATAAAAATCAAAATTGCGAGGAGTGACATGCCACAATCATAAGAAATCCCATCATCAGACTCCTGGGATATCATTAAATTAATTGAGAACAAGACCAAAATGGCCTGAATAGTAATTTTCAGAGTTATACTGATGACATTTATCCAACAGCTCCAGCATCACCCAAGCTGCAAATTAAAATTAGGCTGTCAAAAAACATCTCATGGAATTTTAGACCATTGTTTTATGTTAAAAACCTACACTTGCACAAAACAAGCTTTATTTCACTTTATTTTTTTCAGTTGTTTAATGTTGTTGTACACACATATCAAGCATGAAGACAGCCTTAAACTATTATTTTTTTGTCACAGTGGAAGAGCGGGAATAATGAATATGCTGGGTTAAAAGGAAGGCAAAATGATCCCTACGGCATATGTCTCTTTGTGGGAACATAATATTGGTGGCTAAAAAGATTGTAAACTGACCTTCTTAGTGAGGAGTGTGAGTTTGAAAGAATGAAACAACAGTGCAGAACACCCTGTTTGAATCATGAGAGAAAACAGATAGGAAAACTATCTGTTGAGTGTGTGGGAATGATTTCATGTGCTTGAACAAGCAAGCTTGAAGGTCAGGAGAAAGTAAATAGAAGAAAAATCCCATGTAATTAAGGAAATCGGGGGCAATAAAGACTGGAGTCTGCCATGACTGGGCAGCACTCTGTTCTCGGTAGTGCTCCCCCTTCATGGACCAAATAAGGGTCTGTTATTCTTCAGTGCATCAACCTAACTCTGGCTGGACTGGTATCAGCAGATAAACCTGCACCTCTTCTTTGGTAAAAGAAAGAATGGAATATTTCCAAGTGCTGGGTCCTGCGCTTGAGTCACAACAACCCCATGCAACAATATAGGCTTGGGGGAGAGTGTCTGGAAAGCTGCCAGTGGAAAAGTACCTGGGGCTACTGGTTGATAACCAGCTGAACTTGAGCCAGCAGCGTGCCCAGGTATCCAAGAAGGCCAACAGCATCCTGGCTTGTATCAGAAATAGTGTAGCTAGCAGGATTAGAGAACTGATTATCCAACTGTACTCAGCACTGGTGAGGCCACACCTTGAGTACTGCAGTTTTGTGCCCCTCACTACAAGAAAGACACTGAGCTGCCGTGGCAAGTCCAAAGAAGTGCAACAAAGCTGGTGAAGGGTCTAGAGCACAAGTGCTGTGAGGAGCAGCTGAGGGAACGGGGTTTGTTTAGTCTGGAGAAAGGGAGGTTCAGGGTAAACCTTATCATCTTTTGCAACTGCCTGAAAGGAGTAACAAAGTGGGTGTTGGTGTCTTCTCCCAAATAACAAGTGATATGACAAGAGGAAATGGCCTCAACTTGTGGCAGGGAAGGTTGAGATTGGATATCAGGAAAAATTTCTTCACCAAAACTGTTGTCAAACATTGGAACAGACTGCCCCAGAAAGCCCTTGAGTCACCATCCCTGGAGGTATTTGGAAGACATGTAATGTTTGGACTTGAGGATCTTGAAGGTCTTTTCCAACCTAAACAATTCTATTATTCTATGTATTTTAGAATGTCAGGTGCTAGCATTGAAATGTAGACTACTGAATCACTATTCTGGATATCATGTGTCCTCATTACCAAATACTGTGCTTGGGCAAGTAATTATAAAGGTATACATTGGATATCATATTGGAAAACAGAAGCAAACAAACATGCACTTAAAACAATAAAGAAACTATTCTGGTCATTTATAATAGAAAAAATAATTTCAGGTAATGTCCATTTGCAATGTCCCTGCCAAACCATTTTAATCTGTAGCAAAATAATATTATTGATCACCATTGCTCTTATTTTTACTAATGGACGTGGTATATCTCTGGTCCTTATCTATTGTTGTATTTACTCAAACCTGCAAAAATAGTTTCAGTAACTCAAAACTGTTATTTGACTGTAGTAGTTTCAAAAGTTGAATCATCAAATTAGTTATCATCAAAGTAGTTAGTGTTTTCTGATTAGGAAAAAATAAGACCCAGTAACTGAAACATTCCATGGTGAGAGATGAGAATTAAAGATATTACTCAGTCTTTTGGGGGCATGAAGGTGTCCATGAAAATACTAAATAAGAGTTTGTATGCCTCTTACATTATGTCTGTTCTATTTTCCTGTTTATTTTGGCAGAATTTGGCACTTGGTTATCCACTAAATTTAAGAGGCTACAGAAGCATTACCAAGGAGAAACATTTGGTCCTAGATAGATAGGATATTCCTAAGTGAAGGGATTTGTGGTTTTATGTACTTATTAATTTTGGGGATGCATAGATTTGAGACCTTTCAGCCTGTTGGTGGGGTTGCATGTGGTCCACTACTTCAGCTGGAATACTCTTGATTGGTGCTTTATAGCATATGAATGCATGCAATGTCAAAGCTGTGTAGTGCCTCCTTAGGTATAGAGTAAGGTTCCCGTCACATCTTGGTGATTTTTCATGTGAGGTGGTCTAAGACAGATGGTATTGTTGTGTGTTTTTTACAGGCTGTGTGCTTTATCAGGAGGTGTTATAATGATTCTTTCTGTGCTAGCTGCAACAATCTAAACAATGCCATTCAGACTCATGGCTGAGCTGTAAAGATGCATAGTACTGGGTTTCATGCAATAACATGGCAGTGTTGGGCAGGCACTGTTAAAAATCAGAAAGTACACTATTTTCAGTGAAGCAGTGCAATGCACTTTGAGAATTTTTCTAGCTATAGAGTAAATAATGAACAAACATACTCTTGGGCTTGGTGAATTTTCTCTGTCAAAACCCACATAGTCTGGTTATCAGATGAGCCTCTTTCTATCGTGACCCTGATGTCATAATTGCTTTGATTTTTATCATGTGTTAAAATAGACAATATTCCTGCCTGCTAGTGCCTACAAGAGGACTATAAGCTTCTTGAATAAACCTTCTTAAAAAGCCCTTTGGCCAAGTTATGCTTCAGAAAACTCACTGAATAAAAAAAATGGAAGAAAAAAGAAAAATAAATCTAAAGTTTACTTTAATTTGGTAATTTTTAGTATTTCCTCAAAATTTCAGCTAATTAGTTGGCTGTTGAGATTTCTGCATTGCTCTGAATGTGTTATTTCTGTTCTCACATTTAGTGGTGACCTTATCATTAAAATTACTCTTACCTCTATTTTGTCAGTTTGACACTCTGCTACGTTCAGGAGTCACCTGGGAGCCACCCATTCAGTATCAAATCCCTTCAACACTCTGCTAGAGGTGATAAAATTTACCACTGTTGTAGCACTTCTCAGAGTTTATACGAATGGTGAATTAAACTAACAGCACCGAAAAATTATGACATTTGAAAAATCCAAAAGAAAGGGCTGAAGAAACCAGCTCTTGCAGGAGAAAATCTGTAATTCATGGGAAAGCCTTTTTTCATTCAAATTATAGGACATTGGGAATTTAATTACCATCTAGAACTCATTTACCTTAGTAGCTTGTTTCATCGGGGTGGGTATGTGATTCTTGTATAGAGATGGATTTTTGGTTGGTCTCTGTGTGATAAATATAGTTCAGGAAAAGGAGCTCAGAGACAATAGCAATCTGTAGTTCATCAACTATTTATATTTTTCAAGACTACAAAAATAGTGATTCACTCTATCATACCTCAGAAAAAGGCTCAAGCTTGACTTCTTGTTTCACCTTTCAGGCCACAAATGGATGCTGACAGTAATCAGCAGATGGTGGGTGGCTTCTGAGCATGCCTAGTGGGGAGGCTTGTTTTTTCCAAAGCACAGTTTCTATCTTGAGGAAAGAAGGAGGGAGCTGAGTTCTGCTGTATCACTCTCCTCACATTCTGTTCTGGCACAAGTCCCTGTGCTGTGGAAAGAAGTTCAGCCATCCTACAGCAAGGCCTTAGTATAGGAGTTGGAACTAATGAAGACTGAGGACTGAAAGCTCTGTAGCAGAAAGAGATGTAAATACTGACATGAGTTTATGAGGCAAAGGATGAAAATAATTTAATATGTAGATTCTTGTTCTGAATGACACCAATGTTACAATTAAATGCTAACCTGTTTTCATAGCAATGTATGTGTGAGAACCTCAAGTTCCCTATTTTGCTGGTCCAGATAAAATGTAAGAAAAGCAAACAATACACAGGAAATCCTAAGTGCTGTTGTGTGAGACGAGACACCTTCCTTATCTGCGTCAGAGAGACTATTTTCTATCTAGCTTAGCTGATTGTAAGCTTTGCTTTATCATCATGGCTCTAGTGACAGGGCACAGTCTCCAGTTGGACGGGGTCCTAAAGCTAAAAGTCTGAAACTTCTAGAGAAGGAGCATATTTGGCAGCAGTTGCTGATGGTATAGCACCTTTCTTTCAGGGCAACTTCCTTCTGAACAATCAAAATGGAAATTTCTCCAGATCCTGGTGGTACAGATCACACTTGCCTTCTGAAGCCACTTGCAGATCTCTGTTTTTAAAGCAGCATTTTAGCCCATCACACCACTAAGGACAGTAGCACAGAGGGAAAATCTTCACTTGTCTTCTTTTTTTCCACTCCATTCCTCATTTATGCTTTACAGAAATCTTCATGGATGGTATTTTCCTTTGGGCTTACAATAGGAAATGAAAACTTAAAACAGAGGTTTTGCTCTGTTTGTCTGTTGTCTCCAGTGTTATACGCCATGCTGAACATTTTGACAGCAAGAAGCCATGTTGTGCTGGCAGCAATTTAGTCACAGGCTACATTTCTTCTAAACTGCCAGGGAAGCCAGAGGCAGCACAGCTATTCAGGGCAGGACCAAAGCTGCAAAAAGGAGAGCTGTGGTAGCTTCTCTTACCTTGTGCAGCTCTGCTCTCAAAAACACAGTTCACAAAGCCTCTGGTGGTGATGTTACTATAGAGACGGTGCCCTGTGACACTTGCCCTTTTACTGCAGTCAGTAACTTTCACAAATAAAATCAGCCAAAAGATTTCTGCTAAGTTTTTTCTCTAAGGCAGTGGGTGGTTTATATGGCATGTAAATAGAGATTCAGATGCTCTCCTTATTAATTATTACACAGAATTTTTTCAGGTTCCTGATTTCCTAAGCAGAATGTCACCACTGCTTGAATTTGGTCTTTTACAAGATTGATTTAAATGACAGGTTAATACTGTGCTTCCCCAACCTGTGTATGGGCTTGCAACTCTCTGCCTGGACTTAGATTCATTTTTACTGAATTTTTACTTACATTCCATTTTTACTGAAGCCTAATTATTGATCATAGTCATGCTGATTTTTTTTCCCCAGGAAGTTATTTTACTAAGTGCTACATTGAGTACAATACAGGCAAGCTTGCAGACCATATGGTCACAGGTAAGAGATAAATGGCATCTTCTGTCCCCAGCTGGTCCCTCTGCTGTAATCCACTTGACCAAGGTATGTGCACAAGCAAGTAACTGTTGGACAGCCACTTGACCTGGCTTGCTGCTTAGCCAGGCGGCCAAAATTACCTTTGCATGTTATAAATGTTAACCCTTCTGTGTTATAGCCATGGCAGAGATTCATGGAATCTGAGCTGTGTTTCCATATGAGTTTCAAATGGTGTGAGACATCACGCTGTCTCTCTGTTGGCTTCCCTCCTGTCTCCTCCCTGTGACTTCTGAACTTCTGGACAAGTTTCAGAGAGTGGATGACCTCAGAAATACAGTTATGTTCTTATATATATTATGAGCATTAGTGTCAGGATAGAGAGAGACAAGTTAGAGCAACTGTTTCAGAGAAAGGCAGTGAAATGTGGTTATTATACACTGTTTGGTACTAATCTGTGGCTAGTTCATGGCTGTTTCCTTCTTAGTTTCATGTGTAACACTTGGCTAGACTAAGTATGTGTACTCTGGTGGCAGTACTGCAGAAAACATAGTGAGGGCTTGTTGTGCTCATTGAAGTGGGATTGAAATAAAGGAGGCAAAAATACCAATAAGGATTGAAGTCATCCTTCTTAGAATATTTAGCCTCTTGTGTCTGCTTCATGGAAGTGCCTGCTCGTGTAGCCCTGTGAACATGAGACTGCTGTCATTTAACAAGTTTCTAGCTTACATTTTTTTTTGAGAAAAGCTTAGAAACAGCCTATAATTTTCAAGAGGCAAACTAAAAAAACCCCAAAACAAACAACAAACAAACCCAATACAGTTTGTGTTTCCCTTTTAAAATACAGTATTTTAAAAATCTCTTGATCTGGGATGAGAGGAGAGAACATACTACTAATGCAGTAGGTACACTTTTTTAAGTTCATAAGACAAGATCTTTATCTAATGCTCTGCTGAGTACAGTAACACATCTACAATCAAACCGCTTGCCCATTTACATCCTTAAACTGAAACCTGTTATCCTGTGTGATGCCTTACAAGTAGAATAGGAGCTAATCATATGAGGAGGAAAAGTTAAAGAAAGTCGTAAGCTTATTTTTCAGACCTGTTTCTTCTCAAAAAACAAACAAACAAACAAAACAAACAAAACCCAAGAACAACACCAAAACCCAGGGGAAATAAAAGCAAGTCAAAAAACCTCATAAATAAAATACTGGCACAATGCTTACAGTTACCAAATACTGTAGATAGATGTAACAATGTAGTAAAAGGTTATCAATTTTGGTTCTACAGATAGGAACAATATTGTACTATACTTAAGCTTAATTTAACATTGTGTTTGGGAAAAAAGAATATATTGTGTGTGGGCTGCTTTTAAGATACAAATTTTAAAATCCTTTCCAACTTTCACAATGTTGTCTGAAGACTGAAGGTGCTGAAAACTTTGTCTATTTTATAGATTTTACGTATGCTTAGAAATAAAAAGCCTTATATGCAATGATCATAAAACTTTAGAATCAGTAAAAAAGTTTACTTTAAGCATTCTGATTGAAGTTTAGCATTTTATTGATATCTTAAAGATTGTTGAGTCAGATTCACAAAACAGTGCAGGTGCACAAACTCCATTGACAGAAACCTCTTCCATTTTGTTCACTGATGCTCCTTTTGTGGTCATGCAAAGGTTTGTCAGTGATCACCCATATCACAGAATCACAGAATCACAGAATGTTAGGAGTTAGAAAGGACCTCGAAAGATCATCCAGTCCAACCCAATCCTGCCACAGCAGGATTCCCTAGACCAGGTCACATAGAAGCGCATCCAGATGGGTTTTGAATATCTCCATAGAAGGAGACTCCACAACCTCTCTAGGCAGTCTGTTCCAGTGCTCAGACACCCTCACTGGGAAAACATTTTTTCTTGTATTTACATGGAACTTCCTATGCTTCAACTTACAGCCATTGCCCCTCGCCCTTTATAACATATTGGCTTTTCCTGCTTGAGCCTCACTGGCAGTGAAGACAATTAAGAACACAGAAAATATCTTAGATGATCAGGACTTCAGCCAGCAACTAAGTACTTTCACAGTTTATTACATTATGGGTTAAACATCGAGGACGGAATATACCAGATGGACGAAAACTGCAAAGATGCTTCAATGCTTGGGTTGAATATGTGACCAAAAAAATTTGGGGACTCAAGAAGGCTGAAAAGCCATTCTGCATCTCAGTTGCACCAAATTGTGTAATGAGTAGGATATAATGGTGTGGTCCATTCCAATGTTGACAACAGTTTTGGTGAAGAAATTTTTCATAATACCCAGTCTAAACCTCCCCTCGTGCAACTTAAGGCCATTTCTTCTTCTCCTTGTTACTAGGGAGTAACTGACTGTCACATCACTACAACATCCTTTCAGTTAATTGTACAGAGCAATAAGGTCTCCCTGAATCTCCTTTTGTTCAAACTACACAGCCACAGTTCCCTCAGCCTCTCCTCATAAGACTTGTGCTCTAGACTTTTCACCAGCTTCATGACCCTTCTTTGACCCCATTCTGGCACCTCCATGTCTTGCAGTGAAAGGACCAAAACTGAACACACCATTCAATGTGTTGCCTCATGAGTTGTGATGGATGCACTCAACCTCTCCTTTAACCAAACAAGCAGTAGTTTGATGTAGTCTCCTGAGGAAGTAAAGGTCTGAGCCATGGCTAGGCCAAGAACTCCTCTGGGAGACCCACAAAGGAGCAGAGGAAATAAAGTAAGTTGTGGGTACAGTGAGTCTCATGCATACCTTTCCCACTGCATACAATTTGACTACTAGCCAACCACTTTATCCCATAAATATGACAACCTAAGTGAGCCTTCTTTGAGCTCTCCCTTCCAGGCAGCATGGCTGCATGGTGGTGATCTCCAGGAACGAGATCTTTACCAAAAGTATATCGGTGGATTAATCCAATTTGAATTCTCCCTGGATGGTAATTGGACTGCACACCAGACAACTCTCCCCTTGAGCAGGGACAATATTAAGAAGTATTAGCCATTTAGCTTAAATAAATAAGTTTTAAATAGATTGAATCACTTAGAGTTTTAATGTTATATGATTTAGTATACTGTTTTCTTACATTTACTTAGCACGAGTAGTTATCTTTGCTGAAGCCTTAAGCATCAAGCTGTAAATTTCCACTAGGATTCAGTGAACCTGTATTACTCAAAATACAGCCTCCAGGACCTGTGTAAGTCAGAAAATATGGAGGCTTCAGGGTTGCAACCGTCAACATCAGATGCAATGAGACAAGATAATGGCCTGGCTGGAGACAGTGAAGAAATTCAACAAGGAGTCAGAAGATTTTCAGACTAGAATCACTATTGGACTTGATGAGGAACAAGAGATCCCAGACCCAAATATTACTGTTGGTATGAACCGTCATGTACGAGGTGAGAGAATAGTCTTTAATGATATAATTGCCCATGGATTTCTTCCTTCAGTCATTCCTTCTTTGGGTCCTGTTAAGGGACCCTCTGTGGACACACTGCACCAGATGACACTGCTGATCTACTACTCTATTAAATTATACTTATAAAATAATATGCCCAAGGGCCTGCTTCAAGAAACCTAGGGTTTGAACTTTGTAGCAAACTAACACTGGATGCCCAGATAAAAGACAGGTGAATTGGGAATAAGCATGCAGAAACTTTGAAATCTTAGCTAAGTGATATAAGAAATTGAATGAATACACATAAACCTTTAGCCATAAACCATTGACTACGTCTGGGACTAAGCATGGATCTAGCCACACCTAGACTCCCCTACTACAAGCAGTTTAGAAATCAAGTGGGTCCATTCTGAAACTTGTATATTTCCTCTGTATAGTGAGTAATAGAGTGAACCTTGCCATTGAAATCTGTTAAGTCTCACTTATACAAATTCTTTAAGTGATCTACAACACATATGTAACACAACTGCCAAGTACACAGGGACAATCACTTCCCTGTCCTTTTGGCCAAGCTATTTCAGATACAAGACAGGATTCTGTTGGTCTTCTTGGCCCCTAGGCACACTGCCAGCTCATATTCAGCCATCTGTCATCCAACAAGTAGAGGTCCCACTCTGCCAGGCAGCTTTCCAGCCACTCTTCCCCCAGCCTGTAGCATTGCATGGGGTTGTTTTGACCCAAGCACAGGACTTGGCACTTGGTCTCGTTGAACCTCATACTATTAGCTTCACGCCATAGACCCACCCTGTTGAGATCCCTCTGCAGAGCTTTCCTACCTTTGGGCAGATAAATACTTCTGCCCAGTTTGGTGTTATCTGCAAACTGTCTGAGGGTGCACTTGATCCCCTTGTCCAGATTATCAATAAAAATATTAAACAGAACCAGTCCAAATACTGAGCCCTGGGGGACACTACTTGTGTCTGGCTGCCAGTTGGACTGAACGCCATTCATCACAACTCTAGCTTCAGAAGCACGTCTTCCAAAATCTCTGCTCTCATGCTCCCAGAGTTTGATAGAGATCTAGCTTGCATCTGTTTATAGCTATATTTTCAGAAAACATGGTCCTGCCTACACTGACACAAAAGTAGAGTAAATCCTCTTGGCACACACTTGTCTATGTGTGTCCACATACATACTTGGTGTTTGAAAATGCTCACAATTTTCCTCATCCTGTGCACAAAGCTCAGAGCATGAAAGCAGGTGCCAAGCTGATGTTGCAGGCAAATACCATCTCTTCACAAAGCTGCTGATTCACGCCTCATCAAGGAGTCCATGTTTAGACCCATGGGACAACAGGTTGATCAGTGAGGTTGGCCTCATGTGTCACTGGGGTCCCAGGGCAGGAGACAACTGGCAACACTGTGCCTGGAACCCAAGATCTTACATAAAGCAGATGAAATAGTCCCAGGAAACACAAATGCACTGCTTGGGTGTTTGTTACCATGCCTGAATGCAGCCCTATTAGCCTGAGAATGGATATGAATTAAACTTTTTCTGTACAGTCTGAAATTTATTAATGTTGTGTTGTAACCTTGGAATACATAAGTGTATTACAATTAGCCAGAAGGATGCCCAGGACAGAAATAACAAAGAAAAATGATGTAATAAGAACGACCTTCCCACAGACTCTTCGGAATCTGTTCAAAGATGACTTGCTGAACAGCTGATCCAAAGGGCTTTGCTTGACCTGTTATGAGGTTCAGGAAACAAGTGAACTGCAGACTAAGGAGCAGAAAACTGTCAAGATAAATGCTATGTAAAAAGTGACTAATTTGCAAGAGTTGTTTGGAAGCTCTTTTAGGAATTAGACAGGTTGTCTAGAGGCTTTCCTCTTCTTTTATAGCCTACTCTGTTCCTATCATCAGGTTGATCAATACATTGTTTTAAGGAATCTACCATATTCACCATCAGCCACAGACTCACAAAGGGAATAACGTCAATACTGAACCCAGTCAAGCCTCCTGGGTAAGGATGATCACTGCTCTCATTTAGCACTTAGCATAAAAATGGGAAAAGAGCTCGATGGATTTTCTGAAAGGGTAACATTGTAGACAGGAGAAGAAGCTGAGTTGCAGCTATTTACTTAACTATGAACACTGTTAATTTATAAAATATCTTCATTTCAATTTTAGTTAGAAATATTTTTAAGGAAAATAAACCTTATCTGTAACTGCTGTGTAAAATTTTATGTCAATGCATTTACTGAATTTGCATTATGAAGTGTAAAAGAAGTAGTGCAAAATTATCACAGAGAATCACAGAATGTTAGGGGTTGGAAGAGACCTCGAAAGATCACCTAGTCCAAGGCCCCTGGCAGAGCAGAAAAACCTACAGTACCCAGTGTTTCCAGGTGGTCTCCCATCCAAGTACTAACTGGGCCCAACCCTGCTTATCTTCCGAGATCAGACAAGATTGGGTGTTCTCAGGGTGCCTGTGCCCAAATTGTTTCAGAAGCAACACTCAAAGCAAAACTGCTTCCAGGTCTTTAACTTGTTGAGAACAGGACATCAGTTTTCCTTCAAACATCTTATTGGATAGTATTTGTAAGCATGCAAATAATGGCATGATTAACGATTTTCTACTGTGACTCTGGTTCACTGTATAGATCTGCAGAGCACTTAAAGCTTAGTAAAGTCCCAACAAGTATTTTTTTTTCATTGAGAAAGTAACAACACATGGCACAATCTCCTTCTTTTCTGGAACTGGGCTAACTTTGCATTTCATGCACCAAGACAATGATTTTTAAAAATCCAACATAATTTGTACACTGCTTAGTACATATTCACTGTATCAGAGACCATTCTTCAAAGGCTTGTCTTTTGCATCTTCCAGAACAGTCAACATGGCAGAGAGCAGGGGAACTCCTGCATAGTTCTGTTCAACTACCTGACCTCTTCTATCCAAACAAGACTTAAGCAATCTTTGTTGCTTTGTTGTCCTATACACTACAATGATGAGAGAGTGGTGGTGTAGATACCACCTTGAAAACAAGAACTAAAGTACAGTGCAAGTATGTCTGAAGGAAAGAATTTTTATTGAAGAAGTATGAATGCAGGAACAAATTAGTCAGTCATTGTTTGCACATTTTATGTGCTTTCCGCTATTTCATAGTTTCAATAACAGTGAAACTTATCTGACAGAAAATAAACCTTTCATAGAATTACCTGCATTTCAATGGCTGTGATCTGTGTGTGTTGGTAGAGAACCAGGTGGTGTCCAGTGAGAACAAACCCAAATCAATATTATGAGATGAGTTTAAGGGTCAATGTCTACCAATATGACATGGATGTAGAAGAAAAAAAGCAAAAAAAATGAGTTTTGTTTCATCTAAAGTATATATCAAAGTTTCTTCCCTGAGGGCATCTTGGCAATCAATTAATATTTCAAGAAGCAAAATCAAGAGGTTTATCTTCAGTCATTTCATTAGCTACCTTTTCATTCAGACAGTTTAGTTTAGATGAAACTCAGCATGAGACCATTGGAAAAGTGTCTAACTGTTCATTCACTTTAGCGCACATGAATGGTGGATATTCAGTATCTTCTAGGAGTTGCCATCAGCTGAGCACACAAAACCCCTTCAGTCTTCATTCAGAATTAGTAACTCAGTCACTTTCCACATACAATACAAAGTTTTAACTTTGCCATCTTAAGTTACCACAGGTAACTAATCTAATGTCCTGAATAAAAGGTTCAGCATCATCAGTCTCCACTGCAACGAGGAGAGGAAAATGGGTGCTTCTGCAGAGTGCTGCTCACAGCACCCCAGTTAGGTTCCTGATGTGAACACCATCTTGCCCTCTCCTGATGATACCAGGAGCAGAGATTTCCTTCCTAACCTAGAAACACAAGTTTGATGTCTTTCTTAGAGAGCATGACCGGTCCCAATATTCACAGTGCAGTTTTCAAACTTAACTTGTAATAGCTATTGTTGGGAAATCATGATGTGATTACTATAACCCAATGCACATGTATACAGCACAAGTATTAATGCACAAGGACAAATGTTATTAATGCTGCAATGAAGACAAGAGATGCATTTACTGTGATCCGGACTGGAGAAATGCTACAAATTTTAACTTGCTGGTATCCAGAAGCTGTGAAACAACTGGGCCTCCAATCTCATCCCACTAAAAGCACTGAGATTTTTGCAGTGACTTCATTATGCCCCAAATCAGACCCAGTGTAAGCTAAGACTTGAAAATGTGCACAGACAAATTTGAAAATCTAGGCAATAACTGATTAAATTGGACACCAGAGGATAAAGTGTTTATATAGAGGATATCCCATTTTCTGGATACATAACCCATTAGGACAAGTTAAGTCAAATGAATGCAAAATGCTTAAATATTTCAAAAAAATAAAGAACACTAGAAGCTATTCAGATCAATTTACACATTGTTACAGCCACTACAAAATACTGAGCACCCATTTAAATCATGTGGCTCTTACACACTTTACTCCTTAGGCATATCTTATGCTTCCCCAAGGATGCTGCTTGGTCCTTCCTCTAAACCTGAAACACACAGTCAGTCTTAGCTTATAATAACACACACATTTGCATTTGGGGGCTCTGCTTGAGGACTAAGGGCCTAGTGTTATGTCTTGGGCCATGTGTTTATCCCCATCAGCCATTAAACCACCACCAATGTTCACCTCTGATGACTATTCCTTAACTCAGTATCAGTCTAGTTACTAAGCAGATGAGCTCTTACCAGGGTGATTAGGATGCGGTAGCTGCATAGATGCAATCAAATCAGATCATTCCCTACCAGAACCCATGATATGTATAAAAATAATTCTTGCAGGTGGTTAAAAGCAGTTGGCCCTGTGCCTAACAACTCACCTAGGCATTCTGGGATTGCATAATAAAATACTACTTGTCATATCTTATTGCTTAATTATTGTTATCAGCTTCCAAAATTTCAGTAAACTGAGTGTACTACATAATGAGGCTATACAAAGCCAGAGGTATTGCATCACAAGTGCAAAGAGAGCTATACCACTATATTGTGCTGAATATACTATTAAGACACTAAACTTTTCCTTCTCTTATATTTTTTACTAGGAAAAGAAAACAAATTACATTAGACTTTTCTTCAGCATGCCTGCATCTTAAATTCTCTGAGAACATTTAACTCTCTGGGACAAAAAACTCCCTTTGTTAATATTGTCACAGCATCTTTAAAATGTTTCTGGAGAACTGATGAGGAGACCTCTCAGGCTAGGAGTAAGCAAAAGAAGAATGATCATCCTCTCATGTTACAGAAATCTCACCATCACTCATTTGCATTGTGACAACATCTCCCTGCCTTTTGAATCAGTGACATCAAGACCATAAATGCGTAATGTAAAAAACCTCAAATGACTGAGTAACATTAGCAGAAAATAACTTAAAAGCAAAATATACATGTAGGAAATCAAGTAGAAGAAAATGAAAGTAAACAAAAATCCAAAGAAGAAATACCTTTGTTTTTGTTGTTTTCTAAGAACTTTTATCCACTCTTCTCCCACATATCTCAAACAGCCCTCCACAACCAAGAAAATCTGCCATTTATAAATGAGAAAACAGAACAATCAAGGTCAAATATTTGATTTAATATTAATGCCTCTATGTGACAACTGTAAAATACATTGTTTCTCTTGGCAGGTGGGTTCCTCTCGTTCATTCAGAATGACCTAAGCTTAATATCCTCACTAAAATAAGTTTATGGTAATTCTTACTGCCATAAGCAGTACAGAACAAATTCAGCTCTTGAAACACGAGCTGGAATTTATTTTGGTTTATTTGTCATAAAAAGAATTGTTAATTAAATTATCAGTGCAAAATGTAACCGTAGATGTACCAACCCAAAATAACCCAGCTTGATTTTCCATGTTTATTAGATTCTGTTGTATGTTTTATTGTTTATGCTCAGGAAAAGAACAGCAAAAGAAAACCAAATCTTAAGAAAAGCTTTTAAATGGAAAGTTATCTAGAAGCCACTAGAAAACAATTCTCATGGAATTAAAATTTCAGTGCCTACCCCTCATGGCAACACCAAGTTGGAGATAGGCTAGATGCCCCTCGTTAGTCCTTGTGCACTTGCTGCTGGTGCAATAGTGGATGGACAGGTCAAGCCACCAGTGGCACAATGCAGAGAGAGAGGGAGGCAGGGGTCTGCAAGCAACGTTAGGAAATTTCTCCCAAAGATGTAGATTCTAGAGAGATCACAGTGCACTTAGTCTGGAAAATACTTACTCATGAGAGAGTCCCATTTTGAACTTGAATCCAGAGCATATTGCATCTGCTTGAAAAGAAACTGAAAAGCAGCATGCTGTACAACAATCCTGCAATGCGATTCTGTGACCATGCTTTGAACAAGCAGTCCTGCTGATTACAACAGGGGTTTTAGTGTGGGTGTATGGGTATCTTCAGGTGCCCTCCCAGGAACTGCAGAAGACAACTCAGAAAATATAGTCTCATCAACACGTTTAAATTCTCACTGTGGTAGCCTGCATCTGTATGGGACAGCCAAGCTGAAACTGGATTTGAATCATAACGAGTTGTTTGCTCAGTCTTAAAATCCTGGAGGCAGTTGGTGAGTGCAGTCAGTATCTGTCACCTTTCATAAATGCCCAGCAGAGAAAATGAGAGCTGTTGCAGGGATCCTCAGAGTCAGGAGGTGCCAGGCTGATGCTCTGCTCCATGGGGAATTCAGATGACCATTGCTACAAGAAAATGTTCTGCTTGTCTGAGGGGATGAAATGACTCCTTTGGCCAGTGTCCACCTTGACTTACTCTTTGTGCAATGCTTTGGATTTTGCAGAACTGAGTCTGAAAGGGAATTGAGCCAGAATCAACCCTCTCCTCTTTTTTTCTCTGAATGATGAACTCTCATCCCACATCTGGGGCACTGATTCTCCTGAGGAGAGAGCATGGGAAGAGAAATGATCAGGTTTAACGTTTATTTAAATTCTTACTGCATCCGTCCAAAACTCTTCCTACAGTTCATTATCCTTTATTTATGTAACTGCTTTGCAGATTTAACTGACAGTGCCGTAGCACTCTTGCTATCACCTCTTTGCTGTTACTCTGCTTTTCCGCATGTGCCCACAGTCTGAAAGAAGGTACTAATAGGTATTACCACAGAGAGTTGCACAGTATCTGGGGCATCCTTCTCAGACAAAATCAACATGAATCTTTCTTGTTTTCATGTTGGTCTTGGTCAGAAACTTTTCCTCTTATAAATATTTCACAGTCCTTGATGTTTATCCCTTTTCTGTGATGGATGCTATAACACAGGCTTTGCCAGTCAGCAATACCCTTCAGAGCCAGACTGGCAAACTAGCCACCTAACTCCACTTTCTGAAAAGACAATGGTAAAAAAGCCTATTAACAACCCTGATCATACCTGGAGCATAAAACTAACACCTAGACTTCAGAGAATATTTCTGAGAGAGGAAATAGCTTTTTGTCTGTTTTGTTACAACTTCACCAGTGGCCTCTGTACTTTGTTTCCAAATCTTTCTTTTTTCAATTCATGACTCTTCTCAGTACTTTGTTAGATGATTTTAGCAGTTTTCTTCCAGATATGGTATTACGAGCCCACCTGCTACAGTCTTAATTTACTTTTCTATAAGAGTACAGCTGCTTTATACTCCCCACTGAGTCTGCTAATATCAAATGAGTTTGAGACACTAATTGAACCCAAAGAAAATACTGTGGTCAAACTAGAAGCCTGAGTTTTCAGCTTTGAGATATTGAAAAATTAAAAGGTAATTAGAGATAAGCAAAACTTTTAAATGAATGAATTATCTTCAATGATTTTAAAAACAGACATTGTGAATGCAGGAATATAACAACAAACAATTTTATGACCCTTCAGTCATAAGGAATGGTTTGGGTGCTTCTTCTCAATGACAAAAGCTACTGTGACTATACTTACTGTGGCACTTACCCAGTGCAAATCCTCCAAAGAAAATGTGGTGCTTCTGTAAAGATGTCCAGAAAAATAACACTATTCTCTCAGTTTATTAGTAAACCTATTTCCTATTACAGAGTTGACACATTACATTTGCAGTACCAAGATTTTCTCAGTGGAACATGAAAAAAAGTCTCTGACCACGTTACTAATATTCAGAACCTTTGTATTACCCCAAAACGGGGATTACACTTTGTCTGTGCAATGTAATTCCATGACTTTCCTTGGAAAGGATATATTATTTCACAGCTTTTCACAAAACTAAGTGCAACTGCAGCATACTGTGTGTTTTGTCAGAAATAGCAGCATTTCACTGCTGCAAAAAATTATTCCTGTATGTAAAAAGCCATAGCTGCATAGTTCTCTCATAGTTTCATAGAACTCTCAGCTCACAACTGCTCCCTAGATTAAACACATGATAGTGTACATTCAGTCATTCAAAATCCGTGGCTTGATTTGCCCCCCTCTTCAGTCAAGAAGGAGCTCTAAAACTGGCTTTAAAGGACACATGTATTAGAATCATAGAATGGTCCAGGCTGGAAGGGACCTTAAAGATCATCTAGTATCATCATATATTGAGCTTCTGGACTGCAGGGCTCCTCAGGTTGGTGTGACAGGATGTAAATTATATCTTGTCCTTAAAAGCCAAATGTAATTCTGTTAACTTGCAGTCCTCCAACAAGAATTACAAACCTGCAGAACTCACCTCCTGAAACCAAAATGATATCCCATATCAACAGACCATTTTTCTTCTTTCTCTTCAGAAGGGTTCAAAGCTGCTCAAAAGAAGCTCCAAACTACTGCCTGATGAATATTCACATTTTCTTACTGCTTTTGCTGTTTTAATTGTGCATCTGGTTTTGTAGTGCAAAGTGTATCATTGCTTTCAATGTTTTTAGTATCATTTATTGCTACATTTTAAGTGTCTCCTAATTAGTAAACAGAGTCTAATTACTTAAAACTTAAATATTTATTTTAAAATTTCTCTCCAAATGTGGAGAAGCCATCACTTTATTTTCATGCAAAACAATGTGTTTTTTTCATACCAAATTTCAAGACAGTTTTGCTCAAAGTCATTAATTTCTAATTTGTTTTTTTAACGATCACAAGGAATTTTTTTTTCCATTTCATTCTCATTGAAGTTAAATAAAGTAATTTTCCTTTTTAAACTTATTTTTCCAATGAACAAAAAAAGGGAAATTAATCTGATAAAAACAAATCAACATTTTCCCATGGGAACTAAAGCAAAATGTGACTTTGTATTATTTTTCTTTCACCTTAAGGAAGTTGAAAGTGAGAGAAAATGCTATTTTTAAAAGCAATAGTGTTGTTTTCCTCACTTTTTAAAAAATTTTTTTTGCTATTTAACTCCCTCTTTTCTGAATACGGGAGGAGTGGGAAACAGCTGAAAAGTGACTAAAATGGATATTTCACCATAAGCAAAAAAAATCTTTTTGCTGTTTAGAAAACAATCTTTAAAATTGAAGTAATGTAATTCAAAATACTTGAAATTAATGTCAGATGAGTAATTCTTTATTTTGCACATAGTTAAAACAGAAAGCTTGTCATCTTAAAAAGTAATGTAAATAATTCCCTTTTTAAAGAGCCTCTCCTGTGGTCCAAGTCCTTGGCTGCTCACTCAGGTACAGCTCCCTCTGGTGCCCCTGACCTTTGCCACATCACTGCTGCAGGAGAAGCTCCTCCAGCAGCACAAGGATGAGAATGTTAGGGATGAGGATGCCTCCCTGCCTAAAAAAATAAGGGAAGGCAAGAGGAGTTGCACCGAAGTGCAGAGCTCCTGACTAATCACATCATGTCCAGTGGTTGCAGGGTGACATTCCTGCTCTGCTGGGGTCAGAATGATGTGCTGACTGTCCCTCTGTGCCCTAAAGGAGCAACACATGGAGAAGACTCTGGGAGGTAAATCTGAACCACATGGGAATGGTGGAGCTGCTGACTGCAGGACATGAGGAGAGTGGGGACACACCTCAGGGATTGAAAGTGTTGAAAGTAACAGTAGGTCACATTAGGAAGGTATCAGGTAAGGTGCAAAATGTTATAGGTATTTGTTGTAACTTTGGTGGCATATTCTTGACTTCATCATATGTCAGGAAACCCTTTTTCACTGTAAGGATGATAGAGCACTGGCACAGGTTGCCCAGAGAGTTGGTGGAGTCTCCATCTGTGGAGATGGAGATACTCAAACCCAAGCAACCTATAGGTAGCCCTGTTTGAGCAGGGGAATAGACAACATGATCTCCAGAGGACCCTTCCAACTACAGCTATTCTGTGATTTTATAACCTCTGTGCAGGCTGGCAAAGATTCATCTCTAAAATACATTAGGCTTTCCTGTGTCTCCTTATGAAGACCTACCTACTTCAGGAGCCTGCTTCATGACACATTGTGCATTCCTGAGATGGATACTTCTCTTAGTGAAGATAGCCTCCTCAACCACCTTACTTTCTGTGAAGTCCTCAAATCGGTCTGAAGTAATGCACATAAACATGCATTTATTTTATACTAGGGGTGACATTTAGCCTGGGACAAAAGGCCAGCCTAAGGGTTTGTGTATCACTGAAACCTCATTTAAAACTTGAAGACAAGACATCAACAAAACCGCGTATTAGTATGTAACAAATGGATTATACTACCAAGAAGTACGTTTTGGTTTTAGACTTCAAATGTCTTATTTAAAACTGCCTGTTTACTTTACTTTTTCAGATCCACAAGAAAAATGTAATTCTACCTATAATGTTGTCGAGGATTGAGGCTGGGCTGACCACCAACCCAATGACATATGCAACCTATTATCCCCCTTTTACCCCCCCTCACAGGAAGGGAAAGGGGATAAGAGAAAGACTTCTGGATTGGAAAAGAAAACTAAAACTCCTTTAATGATAATAATAATGATAAANTACTTTAGTAATAATAATAATATTGATAAATTAAATATATACAAATATGTACAAAACCCAGTACCGAACCCAAACCCACCTTGACGGTAACTACATCACCTTACTTTCTGTGAAGTCCTCAATACTGTGGCAGAAGGCCTCAGCAGCAGATGGGAGCCAGGCTCATGGGCTAGATACTGGTACTGGATGCAGGAACTTATGGTTCAGGATCAAGGGCAGAACAGACAGTTCTCCTCAGATGCTGACCACAGAAGTGCAGGAGAAGAAGAAAAGAAGAAGAGATCCAAGGCAAAAACTAAAAACTAGCAATGGGGAACTAACCCCCAGTTTATATATTGAGTATCACACGTGGAACAGAATACTTAGTTGGTCAGTTTAGGGTCAGCTGTCTGCTCCTCCCTGAAGGTGCAGCCTTTACCCTGCATCCCCCAACGTGAGACACAAGGTTTAGCAGTGACCTTGCTTTGCATACCAATCCCTGGTAGTAAATCTAAACATTAGGCCTTATCACTACTAGAAGCAGGCAGTGTCTGTGAAAACATGTTGTTAGTTTCAGAAAGTGCAGTTTCTCAGAGGAGCATTATCTGAAAAGTAAAATCATTGAACAGAATTAGTCCTGTTCTAACCCAAACCAGGACAAATGTTTGACTATATTTCACTGGGGGACACCAATTTGGTGTTGAACATAATAAAGGAACAAACCAAACCAAATCAAAATAAACAAAAATCAGACAGTAGTGGGTATCAATCACTGTCTCTAAAATAGTAGGACATATTGAATAGTCCACATGAGTTTCGCTGTTTTTTAGTACTAAAGTGGAGTATCTATGTTACTTAGCCACAGCTAGGAAGCTGTTATTGCTTTCAAACAGTGAGTCAGCTTTATACAGCACATCTCCACATTTCACCCAGCAGCGGATCTGTTGATATTGCTCCATATTGCAAAATATAAATAGGTTTCCAGGTGGAAAGATGATGACAAACAAAACTACCAAAGTGAGATACCAACAGAGCAAGTCACAGCGTGAACACTGACCATGGGAACCTGCAGCTTTCTCAGAGACACATCCAGGAGGTTAAAGCACCTTTTCTTGTCTAGCTTCCATCTCAGATGAAGTGTGATATGCTTATGAATAGATGAGGGCAGAGGTCTGCATCCCTTGAAGAGTTTAGTACAGCACCATTTTCTTCAAAAGGCAGCCTCTCGTCCTTAGGGTTTTAATGTGTGACACATCTCCCATCACAAAACAGTTTGACAGCAACAGCTCACCTTTTATAATACCATGTTCTAGCTGCATATTACTTTACAGTGCAATATAAAATAGAGGACTACCTCAGCAGGCTATTTTAAACATATCTGTATAGCCTACCTGTGTGGAAGCATTTTCTTCTTTGATATGTTACATTCTTTTCATTTTTTACTTTTCAAATTCACAGCCATTTTTCCAGTTATGTAGGTCTTCATTTTTTCTTAAAATAATAAAGTGCTAAAAAGTACGTATAATGCATTTTGTGTACTGGTGTGCATTTCTCAGAGTAATGCATTTAACCTTCTGTGTTTGTAAGTGAAGTAATTGTTTTATCTTTATGTCCAGGAACCGCTACAAGTCTATTCTGCAACCAGTTAGCAAATGCCCTTGGCAAGTCCCTTCCATGCTTCAGAGACCAGCTGCTCTTGCTGGTGATTGAAATAAAGGCATATCCTAAAGCAATGTATTACAGTGGGAGAAACCAGAAGTTGGCGTTCTCCAGTGGGCACCATGAGGCAATTCTTGAGGGTATCTGTAATTAGAATAGATTATTAGGGTAGGGGTCACATAGGACACAGCCAGAGGGGAGTGGACATTATTTCTATGTAGGCGCGCAACCTACCCCACAGAAACTGCAAGGATCAGCAAGGAAACATGAAAGTCACAGCTAAGCTCAGATGAATGAGGGTACCCAAAGAGCAACACTACATATCTATGAATACTTCATGAACTTCAGAAGAATTGTTTCTGGTTCTTCTGCATCTATGCAATTGCATTTGTTCTATCAGCAGTGTCAGCTCCAGTGAAGAACGAGCACTGTTGCTCTTTACCATTGTGTCATCTCAGCCACCTGACATGACTGTAAAAATGCTTGTCTGCAGTCTACAACCTTCAGACTAATAGGAGCTCAGATGTGACATCCAAATGCACCATGCTCTATTAGCCAACACTTTTAATCCTGTATTTATGCAGAGGAACTACTTAAAACACTGGGTTCTATAGTCAGACATAATGTTAAGGACCACATCTACAACAATGGTGTTTCAATTTTTGTGGGTGGCTGCAAGCAATAAAGACAAATTACTTACCAGTGACAACCTGCAATGCATGTTATTGAGTCCAGTGTGCCCTGAACAAAGTACATATTCTAAGAAAACAGGATGGATGTGAGGGTTTATCCAGAAAAGCACTCTGTTTCTGACCAGCAGGCAGTGAATTTGAACAGTCAGTACTGGAAGGAGCTGGACACAAAGAAAGTGTCTTCCCTGTCAGGGACCAGAGGTTATCTTAAAAAACAGGCTGTAAAAGTTTGTATTGTTTCCTAGGTCACAGTGAGATTTATCCCACATCAACTTTAGCCATTTAAACAAGAGGTTTAGTGTAAGCTAGTCCCTTCTTCTGTCAGTGAAGTAAAAGAAACTGAGAGGCTGATTTATCTGACTGCTCTATCTGATTTTAGGAGAGGATGAAAGACTTTCAGGAGATGATTGAGTTTCTCTCTTGAGTGGGTCTCAGTGAGTATGGGTGAGCAGATGTCTAACTTTTATGTTATGAGAGCAATGAAACTTTTGGTTTTGTAACTGTAGATGTTTTCTGATACCATTGGTCTGGGGAGTTGCTTGACCCTGGTCAAAATAAGTTACACAAAACACTTTGAACTTTTGAAGCCTTAGCAGATGGGTTTCAGCAGCTTAACCACAACCAGTGCTTTTCTGGTCTAACTCATATATGCATGGGCCTTAAATACATGCAAAGGCTAAGTCTGCAGTACCTTACCAAGTGAATTGCTTTCAAATGAAAGAAGTTGCCCATTTAGATTGCTAGTTGTGCGTGTGGGAGTATGACTCAAACTCTGCTTCGGCACTACAGCAAGAAGCACGAGACAGGACCCTTGGCCTTGGACTGTGGAACTACTTTTCATCCACCAGCGTCACGAGTGCAGCTGAAGCCCCGATGACAGCTTCTCCAGATGAGTTCCCCAGGTCTGCCCGGGCATCACCTGCGACACCTCACCGCCGTCCTTCCGGGCTGGGACCTCAGGAAGGCCTCGGGGACCCAAGGCAGCAGAGCCAGACTCCGGGACTGACCAGCCCGGCAGGGTGATGCCCCAGAGCGGCACAGGGAGCAAGGGACGCGGGATGACCGAGAGGCAAAGGACCTGAGCCGGCCGGGGCAGGGCAGGCAGCTGAGTACCGCCGCCGAGACCGGGAGACCGAACCCGGTCCGGGGTGCAGCCCTTGGCGTTCTCTCGGGGCGTTGTTTGCCCCCCGCGTCCTTCCTGCTTCCGGGGGCCGCCGCGGGGAGGATTTGCCGCAGATGACATCAGCTATGGATGCTGGAAACGCGGCGGCGGCGCGGAGATGCGCCGGCTCCCCCCCCTTCTTCCTCCTCCTCCTTGTGCTCCTCCTTGCCAGGTCCCTGCCCTGCACCGTCTTCGTATAAAAGCGCCGCCACCTCCCCCCCCGTCCTCACTCCCTCCTTCACGCCTGCGGAGCCGTCGCCGAACGGTCCTTCTCCCCTCAGCGCCCCAGAGCCGCGGGGCGGGGCGGCGGCGATGGCCACCGTGGAAGTGGACTCGGAGCCCTCCTGCAGCATCCCGAACCTCACCTCCACCTCTCCCAGCCTCTCCCACCGCTTCCTGGACAGCAAGTTTTACCTGCTGGTGGTCATCGGCGAGCTGGTGACTGAGGAGCACCTGCGGCGGGCCATAGCCAACACCGAGCGAGGTGAGGCGGCGGGGAGCGGGGTCGCCACAGGCAGCTCCGCGGAACCTGCCCGCCGGCGCTTTCCCCCTTCTCGGACGCGTCCGGGGCTCATTCTCTGCTGCTCTCCAACCCCCCAACACACACACCCCACGCAGTGCACGAACACGCAATCCGCCAAGCCCCGGTCCCCGTTTTATTCTAGGAGGGTCCCGCCGCAGCCTCCCTATCCCGTGCTCCTGCAGTGGGGTTAGTGCGCTGCAGAGCCGGGGCTGCGGGCCGGGCCCCGCTGCCGCCCGCGCAGAGTGTCGCAGCGGGCTGGTCGCCTGCAGAGCCAGCCCAGCGGCGAGCCCCCTGTCCGCCATTGTTGGGGCGGAGGGGCCGGGGCTAGGGCTAGGGCTGGGGTTTGGGTTGGGGTTTGGGTTGGGGCTGGGGCTGCGGCTGAGGCTGGGGAGAGCTGCCGCCGCCGAGCCCCTGAGCCCGGAGACACCGGCTGGTGGGCGTGGCGCAGTCCGCAGTGCGGTCCCT
>VWZX01006826.1:184454-223839 GCA_013399015.1 Galbula dea | reverse complement strand
GCAGACCGGAGCGGACAAAGGGCGGCCGCGGTGCCGGCGGCAAAGGCGTCTGAGGCTGCCCGCAAACCCCCGTCGTCCTACCCTCGCCGCCAAACCGAAGCGGCGGGGTTCGGNATGTGGCTTTCTGATACAATGGATTGTAGTGTACATGAGGGGGAGAAAAAGAAAAGCCCCACTGCATTAATAGTGATATGAAACACAAAGAAAATTGTTACTGGACACTGTAGTTTGTTAAATTCAGTTAATACCCGATTTTGTACACATAATGTTGTTCTGGGCTAGTGAAAGCAGAAATTTCAGAAACCTGCCATTGTTAGACGGGAGGAAGAGACCCTAGAACGGTGAATTGGTAGCAGCCTTGTCATGTAGGTGTGGTTCAGCAGTCCAGCTAGGACTTCGTTTGTCTCTATTGTTGCTTTCTCAAGCATCATTGCTTTACTTAGCTCTTTCTCTCGATTCTTTTTCACGACTGTTTGATGTAAAAGGCTGCCTCATCACAGCTAACCAGCTTCATCATGACCTGTTCATCTTTATTGCTACCATTGTCACCTAGGGAGAACTACTGAGGCAGATGCTTTGTTGTTCAGAGCTTCTTCAGCATTGCACTTTCCTAATTCTATAAAATTTTCAGTTGTGTGAGAAGTGAATTGGCTGCATTTTAACTAAATTACTAAAAATTATAGAGCAAATGGATAAAACTTCTGCCCTCAAGACAGCTGATGTCATCCTTCCTCTGAAGTAATGTTCTTCAGTCTCTTCTTGAAGATTCTATTGTACAGTTGCTGCTGCATAGCTCTGCTGCTGTTACCTCCTGCCACTAAGCATAACACCCACTTACAGTTTTAGATGTTCAGAGGGAATGCTTTGGCCTTTTAATTCATCATTTTCAATTAGAAGCCACCTCACTGCTCCTGGTGTCAGATGATCCAATTAAGATTTTGCCTACTAGAAAAAATCCTAGATAGGTGCATTGTTCTGGATGAACACTCCTCATGTTTAAAGCTCTATCTGCATGAGGCAAATAAGGGCTTGACTCATCTTTCTCTTTGGAAAGTGTGCCGCAGTCTGGAAAACCCCCACTTCTTTTGAGTTTTATTCTCAACAGAGCTTTAAATGCATTTTGGGTTCTTTATAATTCTGCCTTGCTGTCTTCTCTGGTATGTCTCCTGAGTACCATCACTGAAAACTTGGATTCATATGCCAAACTGCAGAGCAACGTGTCAAGGAAAACATCTACTGGTAACGCATCAGTGGTGTGATGCTACGCAACCTGGTGGAAGGCAAAGTCATTTCTTAATATATCATGAAGAGGGAATGGTGAGATGCTTTTTCAGTGATTACATTTGGGATGTGACTTTGCCAAGTAGACAATCCTCCAACCCACTGTCCACTGAAAAAGAAGAGATTTTTTCACTAATTTGGCAGATGCTACAGGGTGTGTCCTGCTAGCTGTCTTATTTGTCCTGTGTGTAGTGGCATTGTACTCCTAAGACTGCAGAAAGAAAGGAAGAAATAGCTCCAGTTCAGCCATGTTTCCAGTAGTTACGCCCATGCTGTTAATGAACTACATCATTGGGTTGACCTTGGACTTTCATTCCAGATTTACCTCTGTTCTACCCAAACCTGATTTGGTTGTATAATATATACATAATACATTATGCTGCCTTGTAATGTACATGCATAATTTCTTGTGTCCAGACTGCTGAATCATGCAGCTGCAGATCTGGGGCGTTCTATCCAAATCCCAGCTTCAGTTTCTAGGACTACTGTGTGCATGGGATTCCTAGGCATTCTTTTTTTATTCTATTAATTTTGCATTGAGTCCAGTATTTTGGACATTTCTTGTCTCAGTGGTCTTCACTATACTTAATATGAATCTTATTCCTGCAGCAAATTTGGATTCACAACAAAACAACAGGGCATGGTGGACAGGCATGATCATTAGCAGTATTGCTGAATCATAGTCCATATTGCTTAACAGACCTCTAGAAATCTTTGTAATCTCACCACACAAGCTTGCTGTCAAAGGCCAACAAGATGTTTAGCTTCTTGAAGTCTAGCACTCAGGTTCATCTTCATGGTTGATGTTGGTTTACCAGTCATACTTTCATATGCACTGTATGTGTGTGCTGTTACGTCATCTTTACTTTCTTACTCTCAAATATTCCAACACCTGGAGAACATTGAAGCCTACTGAATTGTGTTTGTCTGCCATAACTTTGCCCCCCAAAATGAACCATAGCACCAAGAGATTTGAGAAATTAAAATAAGGAGACTTGCAGAGAAGACTCATGGCTTGTGCATCTGAACAATGATCAGTCAGGGAGTGGAGGTGGCTGGTTAAAGCTCAGTTATTTTTCTCTTGTGTCATTATGAAACACACAGGCAATGTTTCCAAAATGTACTTCCAAATTTATTTAGAATTTTAAATGGCAGCTACTTTATTGCAGGTAGCATATCCCAGTAGTAAGCATACTCCTACCTGGACTGGGCTGCTGACAAGAATCCCTGGATGAATTCTTCCTGAAGAGGCTTTAGGCTCTTGAAATGCAGATCTTCATATTTGTATGGATAACCAACCCAAAGCTGCAGTGGCAGACTGGCATTGCAGATCTGGTTTCTCTGCTCTTCCCACTCTTTCTCCTCATCCTTGAGCCCTATGACATGGCTTCTGCCACTGTGAGTCCTGACATTTCTGCTGACTTGAAAGAAAATGCAGCATGGGAAGTAGCGTTGACAGTACCAATGACAGCCTGAAACTCCCTGGCAGAGTTACCAGTAGAAGTGTTAGTTCTAGTCTCATGGTCCACATGCTTCTTCAGGCATCTGCTCACCAAACCTTGAAGTGATTTAACTCACTGATTTCATGCAAAGGCATGGACAGGCCTTTCTGTGTGGGGAGGAACCACCAAACTCTTCCTCACCTGCAGTCCATTCTGTGTTTGCCAGCTAATTTGTGTAAATCTAGTGATGTTCCTTTAGGAAAAAAAAATAGTGGTGTTCATAATTGCAGCAGAGCCTGAACTTACTTGTAGTGCAACTGCCTGTTCATTATTCTTCAAAACTAGAAGATTTTTCAGAACAATTTCAAAATAATAAAATTATAGAAAAATGTTAAACGTATTCTCATGTTATTATTTTTTAAATTTATTTAATCATCAAAATCTTATGGAAGGAAACTATAGATCTGTTGTGCAGCTCCAAAAATGCTTTTGGAGTAATACATCTTTTGATCATATATGTGTCAAGTGTCTCACCAAGTGGCGGTGAGGAAAAGCAGTAGGGAATAGAGATGTGCTGTTGAGGGTTTTTTTGAAAAAAGTTCAAGCATAACATTTTAAAATCTCAAAACTAGAATTTTGATGCTTCATAAATAAAAGATCACTTAAATTTTAATTTAAAATATGGGATGCTTCAAAGCTTTTGGATGAAGAAGTCAGCAGTTTATCGCTTTGTATTTAAATATTAATTTTGCAACATGCTAGGTGATGCAGTCTCTTTTTTTTCTCAAAGGGACAAGTACAATGGTCCCACAGTGTGACTAAAGTGTCTTCCAAGTAATTCACTCTTTTAAAAATCAATGTATTGCTATTTCAAAGTCAATTCAGGGACATCAGTGACTTCTTGTAATGTGACTACTAGGATATGGGACCAGCAATCCTAAAGCTGGGGCCTTAGAGGATGTTCAGCCTTTGGAAAGGCAAATTTCAGGCACCTTTGTAGCACTCAGGACTTTCCAAAAAATAGCTATGTGCCTTGAAGGGAAAAGAGGCTGGATTTGGAATTTAGAAATATGCAAACAGCATGAATGCAGATGGAAAAATACTCAGTTGAATCTTCCAGTGCTTGTGTATCAAGCTAGATATGTTTTGTTTATTGAATTGTAGGAATCCGATCATGGGACACAAACTTGATTGAATGCAACTTGGATCAAGAATTGAAACTGTTTGTGTCTCGCCATTCAGCTCGATTCTCTCCTGAAGTTCGAGGTGAGTTTTTTGTGGTTTGCTGTTTGTTGTCTCTGTTGTAGGGGTTTAGGGTTTTTGCTTGTTTGTTTTAATTTTGTTTGGGTTTTTTTGGTGTGTGTTTTGGTTTGTTTTTTTTTCCTGTTGTTTGTTGTTTTTTTGTTGGGTTGGGTTGCTGTTTTTTTTTTTCCAAAGCAGAATTAATAAGTACACTCTGGAATTGGGTGAATAAGTACAGTCTGGAATTCACAGTGAATAATAGTTTTCCTTTTTTAAAAATATGACTTGACAATGATGATTTGTTTTTACTTTCTCACAACTTACCTTTAAAATAATTGGCCTTTTAGGTTAGCTTCATGTATTTCACCATGATTACTTTGGTAGTAGATGTTAATTTTAGGGACACACTGAAGTTAAGTGAGACTCACTTTGACCAAAAACTGGTTTATGTAGCATCAATCTAATAGTCACATAGACTGAAGCTTATGATTCTTATTGATTGGTTTGAAAACCAACAGAACCAATAAAACAATACTCAGTGTGAAGATTCAGAGTCAAGGTATGTAGTTCCTGTTTTACGTGGAAGTAAAATCAGGGATCAGGGCTAGAATACATGTGTTTCATTTCAGTTTAAATGTCATTAATTCAATTAACTTCTTAGTGACACTACTTGCTTTGTTTTGCAGAGGGCATTCTGATAAGTGAAATCAGTAGAATTTATCTTTAAGGAATCCAGGTGCAATGCATCCCATTTTCAGGATGTTTGTATTTTACTTTAAATCTTGAGAGACAAAAAAAGACCTTGCATGTCTCCTTTAGCAAAAATATTCCAGTACATCTAGTATATTTTGCTGACTTGTTTAGATGATATGTTTTTATACTTTTGCATGAACTAAAATAAAGCAAATATTCTACTTTCATATGGTAAAGTAAGATTATGCACCTCTTTTTTCAACAGAAAAATCATAAAATTATCTAGGAATTTTTCTCTAGGACTTGTATTTTTTTTGGTTTTTTTGTCTAGACTTGTTTAATTTGTCATTGTATTGAATTACAGCTTAATTGCATGTGACTGGAATTCATCAACATCTCTATGACAAGCAGTAATGAATGTGTTTTTCACCACTGCTCAGTTTTTAAACAATGAGCTGCCAAAACCTATGCTGAAAGACCATTAAGGGAGCTTGAAACTTGGATAAAGGGTACATCTAGGAATAAAGCTAGCCTTCCTGATCAGCTTCTTGTCTAAAATTCTGTGGGGAAGTCCATTGGCACCTCCATAATCCCACTGGATAGATCCAGGATCATTTATTTTAGTTCCTTTCTGTGGTTCTCTGATGTTGAATCTGCAAGGGGCTCCTTTGTATCCTCTCTATTGTTTGGTAGCAAGAAAGGGGTTTTGTAACCATTTGTCAATAAAATTTCAGAATGTTTGATTGTTGTTACAACACCCAGATGCTGGATTTTTAATATCTAACAATGAATGGTCGGTGTTCATACTAAAGAGATGATGGTTAGTATGTGTTCCTGTATGGTCCCAGACTCTGAAATTCTGTTGAATTTGAGTATCTAGGTGATCTTTTGTCGAAGGAAAGTATTCATCCAAGGTCACAGAGTAGTCCATGGGATGTAATTAAACAGCCTTTTTTTCAGTCCTTTGAGATGGAACTCTTTGTGTGGCTCACACATAGGGACAGTTTACTCTTGAGGAAGGGTGGAGTCATCTAGAGTGTCTGCACAGCGTTTGGTGTAGTCAGGTCTGACTGCTGGCTTAAGCCTACTTGCTTATAATGTTTAATTATGGTAATTAGAGTGCCATCATTACATGCTTGTACACTTCTCAAAGCAGCTTGAGGATATGCATAGCAGCAATATAGAAGGTACGACTCATTCTCCAAAGGAAAGCTTGATCAAAACAGGGACAACCCTGTCCCCATGCCGTATGCCTGTGATATTGAAGGAGAGACGTGGGAAAGAATGTCTGTCAAAGTATTCATGTGTTTTTACTTGAGGAATTTGCGGTCTAATCCTTCTGCCTGTGTAGCAAATAGCAATGTACATATTGACACCGCAGGGAGCACGGCAGGATCCCAACACTATTTTTGTGCTTTTTTTAAGGGAATGGATTGTTAGAGTGGTATTTATGCATCCTGTATTCAGCTGTCGGGCAATTTATGGATGATTTATGACACCTGAAAAATAGGATTCAGAATGCAAATGCCAAAAGATCTCTTCTGATACTGTGTAAAGCAGCTGTGTTAGCAGACTCCTTAATAATACCAAGTCTTGCAGAGATGTTGTCAGGTGCTGGTGAAAAAGGGAGTAACAGAGCTTATTATCTGGTTACCATGACAACAATCAACATGACTTAAAATGGGTACTCCAGTGCTTGCCTCCCTTTTTTTGTATCATGTACTGGTAACTTCCACCTTATGGTAACGTCACAAGGAGAGAAAATTCAAACAACAAATTGTAACATGTACATGTTGGAAAAGGAGCTGTGTATCTGGTAGTGAGGCAGCGCAAGAGGGAGAGTCTTGGAAGGAGCTCTGTTGAAATTGCAGCTGTACATACCAATATTTTCTTAATTAAATATAAAGTTTCAGCTGCATAAAGCAGCTTCACAAAAGACCAAGTAAATGGATTTTGGAGTGGAGACAGGCCTTGCTACAGGACTTACATACCTGCCATTTTGTCCCTCAGCTTCCATCTTGGGACACTTAACTGTTCCATTGGTATCCTTGTCTAGATGAATGGATTTTTTTTTAAATAGTTGTTCAGTAGCTCTGCTAAGAAGTACTGTTCAAGCAATGCACTGTAGCTATTTTGTCCTGTTTTTATGAAGATGTGTATCTGTGGGAGATGTTTCCTATCTGAGCAGTACTGGGAGGTCTCTCGTTGTCCCTAAGTCAGCATTTGGTGACTGCACTCGCTTAAGTGACCTTACCTGTGCCCGATACTTTATTTTTGCCAGTGTATCTGCAGACGGAGAAGACTTTGGCAAAGTGCAAGACTTGTTCAGTGTCCCCTTGGCAGCCACATGCATCATCATCAGCTGCAGTGGGGCTTGCCTCCTTCAGGCTTTCTAAAGAAGGTCCTTGTTCTCTGAAACTGACCTTACATACCCTAAAAAGCCTTCATTCTGAAAAATTCTGAAAAAGCCTTCATTCTGAAAGTTACTGTTTTAGAATTTACTGTTTATGACTGTCAGAATCCTGTGGAGGATTTTTGTTGTTGGTGCCCACAGCTCCATACTTTCTAAAGTGGTGTATTGTGAAAGTGTGCCAATAAAAGCAGAATTTAATAGCCAGGATGACTATTAAGCAAGGTATTCTTTAATGCAGTGCTGGATACGCAGGGGATAGCTCCACCTAATGTATGCACCGTATAAGCAAAGTTTCAGCACTTACATAGAATTTTAACATACATATTCATAGTATAGGCAGGATCATTCTGATTTTTAAAAGTTCCTTATGCTAAGTCCCCTCCTTCTGGCATATGCACACTACCCTCTGGTGGTGGTTCTCGAAGAGTCCCGATCTTCCTCGATGCTGACATCCGACCTTTCTCCAGGCTCTGTAAACTTTCTCCTTGTTTTGAAAACATCATCCGGCTCATCCAGGTGGTGGGGCCTTCCCCCGCCCCCACCTCCATAGTAATGGGCCTTTATCATTCTCGGTTCCTCTTTCAGGACCACTGGTTCACCGAGAAAGGCCTCTAGCTCCCTTTAGAAAAGACTTCACAAACACATTCTGGCCATAACAATGTCTTTGTTTAAGTACACTTAATCTATCTGTACGTTTACAAATGCCAGACCTAAAGCTAAGCCGGCTAACCACTATTTCAATAGTCCCATGGCTTTTGTCAAATCAGATCTAAACCCAGTTAATATCACACCTAGTAGCTTACAATGTGAGCTTGTGGAGTCATTGATAAAATACTAAAAAGGGATGATCTTAGTGCTTCCTAACTGAAAGTTGCAGTTGACCAAAATTTGTTCAGTGAAAGGATGTAGGGACTTGAGCAAAACCTATCATTTGAAATGAAAGAAAAAGAGACAGTAAGTCAAGACTAGATTTCTCAGAGCACCATTACTAAGTGTCTAGGAATTAATATTGCTTAAAATCTTCAGTAGTTTGGTATACACACTGAGGGATATCCCATAAATATGATTCTTCAGCTATTAGAGACTGTGATAGCTGGAAGCTATTGAGTGGAGTCGTTTTAGCTCATTATATGGTTGGAGAGCTTAATTTTGATTGGCTACCAGACTTGTTTTGTTTCTTGAAGTATTTGAGTCTTAAAGAAAATGGAGGCAGAATAGTACTTGAACAAGGAGTTGAGCTGACTCATACTGCTGCAGCTTTGAATGGTGTCCCTGCAGTGCCTTGTTGCCAGGGATGCAGGGCTGAAGTGATGGGACTGCCTGGCCAGGCAGTCCCCAGCGTCCTTGTAGGGGCAGTCAGCTGTGGGGCATGTGCAGCACTCCCATCCACTCAAGGGGGTTTTGTGTGGTATGCTAGGATTTGAATGGCTCAGGCACAGATTGAAGCATAACAGACTGTATGCTCAGATACATGAATTGCAAAGCCTTCCTTTATTAGCACTAATCAAAATTCCAGTGATTGGCTAATGAGTGACTTTATCTTTCTTTTCAGTGAATAAACTATGACAATCATTCTGGCACTGACTTCCATTTCTGCTTTTTTTTAGGAATGATCTCAAAATTAGCATGAATTTTCATTGCTGCCAAAACACCAGTACCTGCTGATGCTAAGCTATTAGCATGAATCAGCAAAATAACTGAGAGGTTATTTTTAAATGCTTTGTATCACAAGTGTATACAATTAATTCAGTGGTCTTAGAATAGGCCATATTTCATGGGCTCAGGTTTTTCACCTGTGTGAAGCAGCTACCAGAGGCATGGGATTAAGTTAGTTCTGAATAATGATAGAATTTTAACTCCATTATGACATTTGAATCCCCATTCTTCCTTATTAGATCAATAATTCAGCATACCTAATGGTATATTCACAAGGGGTATTTTGTTAAGAGTTGTTTAACAAAAACTTGCAGAATTGTGGTTCTTAATTTGTCCCTTAGAGATGCCTCAATCTTTCTTTCCTAACATTTTGTCTTTGAAACTGAAGACTTAAACAATGTTTTATTTTTGACCCTTGCCCAGTATCAGTTTCAGATGACCTACCTCTCACGTCTTCCGTCATGGATTTATAATAAATGTGTAACCAGAATACCATTGCCACCTTTTGCATCTAGGTTCTGGTTGCCATAGGCAACATTTTTCTCAGGTGCCTGTTTCTCTTAATTTTGTTAATAATTATCTTTTTTAATTGCCTGGATTTTCTGTTACTTTCTGGTACAGTTTATCAATCACTAAGAAAATATTAAATGCTTGTAATTCTACTTTATAATGAGAAAACTTGATCCAAAGGCTGGTGAGATAATTGTATTGGACTTCAGATTAGAGGAAATACTACCTAGTATTTTTAAGGTAGAAAGACCAAATTTTCATGTAATGAGAGAGAAAGTGAACATTTTAGCCTCTTTCTTGCCTGCTAAAAATGATGCTTTATTTGCAGTGAGTGTTGCCTACCACCTGCTGTGTTCAGTAATTGGAACGGACCCAGGGGAGGAGAGCTGAGACTCTCTAGACTGAGTGGAATGGGGAGCACATATTCATCCCTGTTGCCCACTGTAGAATGAGAGTTGCCACTGCAGCTGCTGCTCTCAGCCTTGAAACAGCGTTAAGAAGCTGCAGCTGTCATCTGCCTTGGAGAGACAAATGCAAGAGTTGCGTTAGTGCTGGCCAGATTCAGGTGCTCCTGTGTATAGACTACTGGGAGTAACCTCACGCTGTGTCCTAAAGTTATCTCGGTCTTCTAGAACCTGCAGAAATATTAGACAAACTGAAAAAAAAACCCCAAATTATTTTCTATGACTAGTACTTTAAATAGATGGAGAAGGCAATGCCTTCATGAGTGTCTCTGGGTATGATTTATCATAGAATCATAGAATTGTCAGAGTTGGAAGGGACCTCAAAGATCATCTAGTTCCAACCCCCCTGCCTGGCAGGGACACCATCGAGTAGATCAGGTTGCCCAGGGCCCCATCCAGCCTTGTCTTAAAAGCTCCCAGAGATGAGGCTTCCACAACCTCTCTGGGCAACCTGTTCCACTGTCTAACCACCCTCATAGTGAAGAACTTCCTCCTAATATCCAATCTAAATCTACCCTCCTCTAGCTTACACCCATTTCCCCTGGTTCTATCACTGTCTGACCTCCTAAAAAGTCCCTCACCAGCTTTCTTGTAGGCTCCCTTCAGATACTGGAAGGCCACCATAAGATCTTCTCGGAGCCTTCTCCTCTGCAGACTGAACAATCCCAACTCTCTCAGTCTGTCCTCGTAGGAGAGGTGCTCCAGCACCCCCATATCCCTCTTGTAATAGGGGCTCCAGAACTGGACACAATATTCCAAGTGGGGTCTCATGAGAGCAGAGTAGAGGGGAAGAATCACCTCCCTGGACCTGCTGGCCACGCATCTCTTGATGCAGCCCAGGATACGGTTGGCCTTCTGGGCTGCAAGCTCACACTGGCAGCTCACGTTGAGCTTTTCATCCACCAACACCTCCAAGTCTGTTTCCTCAAGGCTGCTCTCAAGCCAGTCTTCACCCAGCTTGTATCGATGGTTGGGATTGCCCTGACCGAGATGTAGGACCTTGCACTTGGCCTTGTTGAACTTCATGAGGTTGGCATGGGCCCACCTCTCCAGCCTGTCCAGGTCCCTCTGGATGGCATCCCTCCCCTCCAGCATATCAACCGTACCACACAGCTTGGTGAGGCAAGCTTGCTGAGGGAGCACTCAATGCCACTGTCCATATCTCTGACGGAGATGTTGAACAAGACTGGTCCCAGTACTGATCCTTGAGGAACTCCACCTGTCACTGGCCTCCACTTGGACATGGATCCATTGACAGCCACTTTTTGGGTGTGATCATCAAGACAATTCCTTATCCACTAAGTGGTCCATCCATCAAACTCCACTAGCTTGGAGACCAGGATGTCATGCGGGACAGTGTCAAAGGCTTTGCTCAGGTCCAGGTAAATGATGTCAGTTGCTCTTGCCCTGTCTATTGATGTCATGACCTCTTCATAGAAGGCCACCAGATTCAATTTACCCTTGGTGAAGCCATGTTGTTTATAACCAATCACCTCTTCATTATTCTTCTACATCAGCAGTTCCCTCAGGAGGATCTGCTCCATGATCTTACTGGGCACAGAGGTGAGACTGACTGGCCTGTAGTTCACTGGGTCATCCTTCTTCCCCTTTTTAAAAATAGGGGTTATGTTTCCCCTTTTTCTGTCAGTGAGGACTTCACCAGACTGCCATGACTTTTGGAATACAATAGAGAGTGGCTTAGCGACCCCGTCTGCCAATTTTCTCAGTACCCATGGGTGTATCCTGTCAGGTCCCATGGACTTGTGAACTTTCAGGTTCTTCAGATGGTCACGAACCTGATCTTCACTTACTATGGGCAGTTCTGCCTTCCAGCCCTGCCATTATCTTCTTTGACTTTGGGAGATTTAATGCTTGTTGCAAGCTAATAATTTAATAGCATTACTTAGAATCACATGTCTAGCAGTGTTGAATTTTTCAAACTTATCATTACTAGCTGCAAAGCTCAGATTCTAAAAGTTCATTAGTTTTGGAAGATTTAAATATTTTTCAATACTAATTAGGTATTTGCACATTTAACATTTCCTAGCAACCTCATAAATTTTAATATTTCCATCCACATTTTCAATAATTGTATTACAGAATGCTGTTTTTTTCACATTTCAATCCACCATATATATAAAAGCTTGAAATGGTCTTTTCTTTTTTACTGTCCTATAACATGAATTGCTGGATCAAATGAAAAACATACCACCTTTCAACACAACACATGAAACACACAGAAGTCACCAGAAAGAAATCAAAATCTAGATGGTGTGTTATTTGAGGGACTCTTTAAGTAAGGATGGTCTCCTTTGATCATAGCACTGTCTCAGTTGCATAGATAGTTTGTCTGCACCAATTGTATTCCTGAAGGGTCTTAGTGGGAACAGTTGCTCTGTACCTAACAACCCTCTATACCTATTAAAGCCTGTAATTACAAGAAGAATTAGAATTTGTCTACAGCTTTAGTGGAATATTGCCATTATATGTCAAGTAGGGGATTATTATATGGAAAGAAACCTTGCCAACATTTGCATTTTGTGTTGAACTGGAGGGTCTGATAGTATTAATCTGCTAGGAGGGGAGTAGGGGAAATGAATGTCTAGGAGAAGCTCATTTACTGGGCTATGCTGTAGGGTGTGGGTCCCTAATTACCATTTATAGTTAGCAATCACGGGACAGAGGAGATGCAAATCATTGACATTTTTTGGAACAGTATAGACTTACTGTTCAATACACTGAATAGTAGAATACAATCACTTGTTGGTGTCACACTTACCTAAAAACGTGTAATTTTGACTTCTGGATTATTTCATGGCCTGCGTGCTTCCTTTGTAATTAAATTGGTTTAAACCGAAAGCAAATTTGAGGCCAAGGAATCAGTTTCTTGCAGGGAATCTGGAAGAACCTTAAGATTTACTTTATTTTAGAGGTCTCTGTTTTTTGTAGTTTCACGCAGCATGTTATGTATTTGCAGAGTTGATGCTCCTGTAACTTTCAGTCTGTTCCTAGCCTGAGTCTTTTTCCCTGCTGATGTTGAGACAACTGGGCATCTTTGAAATTATCTGTGTTGTCCCATGCTTTTAAGGCCTTCCTAGAGTGCTCCAAAAATCAAATAAGGTTTTAACACTGTGACTGCTGCATTCCAGGTGGTCAGCAGTTGATGTGGTTATCTGCAGCCCAGGACTATGTTCCAGGCCTGGCATGGTAACACTGTAACGTGGTAACTCCCTTCTTACCTAGTCATGAAAAAATAGGGATAACTTTAAAAGAAGGGGCCACTATAAAAGCTTGCTGTCACTAATGGAAGTGAAAGAGTGGTGGTGCATGGCAGGAATATGCAGGTACCCTAGCAGCTGCACGTGACCTGGTACCTCTACCCAGGACAGTACAGCCCTATGCTGGTGCTGCGCCATCCTTCAGTCCTTGGAAGCAGATAGTGATGGGTGTCTTAGAAGACTATCAGGAGGGTTTCATGACATCAGTGTTTAGCTTTGCCACAGCTCTGAGTTGGCAGGGCTCTACTGACGTATTTCAGAGGCAGCTTTGGTGTCTTTGCAAAGGCAGGTTTTGCATGGACCTAGATCAACGGGTTTATTCTGGGATACTGACATCCAATACTGACATCCTGTTTGACTGACTGAATTTTTTATTTATTCAGCTTATTTTAAACATTGTATCCTCTTCCCTTCTGCTTTGTTAAGATGAGTGAAATCCTGAGTTTTGGTGTTAGCAGGTGTTTTCAAGACTACATGTGTTCATCCTAGGTGACACTTTCCTTTTCCCTATGCTGTTCCTTCCTATATTCACAGTAAGTCATGGTAATTTAGTGGTAAAATGTGAACAGCATCTTGTCACTACTAGCACTACCAGGCTTGCTGCCTTTCGTGGGGCACACCACAGCTAGCAATAAAGCAATGTTTACTTTTTTAAGAGATGAGTTTAGAAAAAGTTGTGGTCGGGGATGTCTCTTCTCACAAATGTTGTTTTGTAGTTATTCCTCCTTCTATTTCTGGCTTCCCTCTCCCATTAAATGTGTTGGAGGCTACTTCTGGCACTTCCAGCTTTTTTGTTAGTCTTCTTTTGAGCTGCTTGGTATCCTTTTGGCAGTGATTTTTACCTTAATGTAGGCAAAGATCCTATTAGATTTAGACCAAAGTCCTTACTGAACGCCACTCCCAGTACTATTGCATGTCTGTGACTTACTTTCAAAGGTGGGACACTCTCACAGAATATTAGACCAACTGGTTTTCATTAGATAGTCTGGGTAACCTGGTTGTTGGCTAAATGTGGGCTGGACACAATAAAAAATCTCATCAATAATCACTGGAGGAAAAAACAAACAAATGAAAAAAGGAAAAAAAAAGGAGAGAAGTTTTCAAACTAGCAGAGGTGGTTCTCAAACCAGCAGAGATGTAGTTTATGTGGATCTGCCTTGCCATAGTACTACAACAATGGTTACAGCTTTGTAAGTTGAGTTAATAGGACAGATAGTCTCAACTGAGATGACCGTTTGTGAACAAATCACAGATTGGCTGCTTGAAACTTGGAATTATGGTTGCTATAGCTGACAGCACAATAACAAACCAATTCACTGATGAGTTTGGTACTTTTTTGCATTTGAGTGTCAAAATTTAGGCTTTGAATATTCTCACCAAATATTTAAAGAACTCTGGAGAGTCATTTCTGAGATCCTGTGAAATAAGAGGAAGCATAGGAAAATACATGCAATCTAAGTCTTGCAGCTCTACTCATATTTTCTCATTATCTCAAGACCTGTGTGTCTTTTTAAATTGTTACTGTTTTCAAACATTATCTTCTGGTACAAAATTAATTTGCAGTAATATACTTAAGGTTGAAAACTCATTCTTATCAAAGTTTCTACCTAAAATTCATCATTGCTGTTACAACTACTTGATTATAAAATCTTGAAATGAGCAATAAAAAAGCCAAACCAAACCAAACAACAAAATCCAAACAAACTAATGACCTACAGTACATGTTTTTTCCCTTTCCCTTGTTTGGAAATTGCCTGCCATGGCATTTCCTTGTGCTTTCTTTGCCAGTAGATGGCGTTCTCAATGCCTATGCTCACTGTTGTGCAGTGAAACAGCACACACTAAAGTCAGTGTGAATACTTCTTGTGCAGGTTTTAGGTCATAGTACCTAATGTGAGACATATGTTTCTATCTCGCTCTAAGATCTTACTTGGAGTTTAGATTTCAGACAACTCAGTTCTGCTGACTGTGAAGGACGAATCCCTCAATGTGAAATGAGCTTGGCAAACAGATCTCTTGTAGTCAATGGAAGAAAAGCAGAGTATAGCTAATGCAGGGTGAGAACTCTCTCAGTGTGAAGACCATGAATAGAGATTGTTTATGAAAATGCTTAATGTTACATTAACTGCAGAGCCAGTAGGGAGAAAAGCAAGACCATTATATATACATCTGTATTTGTGCAACAATTAACACGTGCTGTAGATAGAGCTGAGGAAACCAGCATTACAGATCATGTATTCTCTGTATTTTCAGTGTGTCTCTAACAGGCCTGAGCTTCCCCTGTTTTGAAACTGCAGTATAAGATCACCAAGTTGTATAGTAGTGCCTCCTCTCTCATGATGAATTTAGAGCACAGCATGGAATAAAAGACCCAAGACCTAAGCAAGTAGACTGACTCACTTGTCAAGTTTAGTATATCTCAGTTTTTTTCCCCGTGTCTCAGTTTGTGCTATGACTGTCTGTTAGCAGTATAGAAATACAGTAGCATGTAGTTTGACAAAGCATTTCAGTATTGTCTGTCTAAAAATACTTGTTCATACAAGTTAAATCCTAGTGTGGCCTTTTGCCTTTCTTAGGGTTGGAAAAAAAAATCATGGCTTTCTGTGTGACTGGAGAACATATGATATATCCTAAATCAAGAGGCCTCATGTTTAGTCCTCAACTTTGCCCCTCAACTGCATGAAGACTGTCTGTGGCTGTTGCACTCAGATGCTGTGGACAATCCTTGCGCTGGATTATTCAGTTGCAGGAATGTAATAACATTTAATTCTTTTTGTCTTGCTTCAGCTTCACATGGAGGACTGCTCCGCCAAGTGTGCCAGTAGGGAATATAACATCAGTGGTTTAAGCAACGTGATCTTCATTAGATTTCAAAATGAGGCCACCAACTCTCTTCAAATAAGCTACCAGCCAGATGTTAGAAAGTAATCACTACAGGGATCACTCAACTTGATTTAAAAACACAAAAATGAAAAGCTGAGATTAGCCATCCACCAGTTTGTGTAACCGGTTCAGATTTTTGAGTTCTATTAAAAAAAGATGTGAGGAGCATTTTATGATACTGAGCATGTGCATACATCTGCGTGGATGTAATCTTTTGATGTATGCAAATGCTGGTAAATGGACATTCAAATACTTTTCAGTTGATTTAATTGTGGGCAAAGTAGAAGGCTCTGGATGCTTGCTGGGAGCAGCTGTCTTACCACTTATTAAAAAAACAACCCAAACAGTAAACAAACCCACAAAATCGAAGTTTATCTTAAATTGTGGTTACTACATCACTTTGGGAAATCCTGCTTTTAACAGATGTGAATTTTGAGTAATTTTACTTCAAACAGAAAGGTCTCTCCAGATCTACACCATTATATGTTAGGGCAGCATTGGAATGCTGTTAAGAATTGCCATTTGTAGAACCAGTTTACAGATAGCTAGAGGGAAATGACTGTGGGGAGCTGGTCTATAATTTGTAACAGAGTATCACATAAAATGTAATGCAGCACTGTTAGGTTGCTGTGGCACCACTTGAAATAAAGCCCAGCAATTCACTCCTACGGTTTCCTTGCAAGTCTGGGTGGTGCTGGACTTGGCAATAAATCAGCTGACTTCCATTAGGAAGCTGAGTGTCTGTTTAAGCCAAGCTGGTGAAGTATTGTCTGCCATCTCTAACATAGGTCTGTGTCAAGTGGGAGTGAAATACTTTTAAGCACTGCCTTATATCTGTGGAAGTGTGTGCTTCATGATTACTAAAATGTTATTTCCAGTCCTAAATCCAGGAATGCTTACAGAGTAAAAGTTAAAATGCCATGAGGAGATTAGGAAAATGACATTTTGATTATGTCTCCAACTTTGGCTTAGTGACTGACACAACCTTCAAATCCTGGTGAAAGAAGTGGCAAGGAGTAGTCTTTTGCCTTTTGTCACCACTGCTGTGCTATCCCTGCCTCTGCACGGTTGCTTATCTCATGACTGAGGGTTAATTAGAAGACTTTGAGGCTGAAGTTGTGAAAAGGAATTTAAATTGCGTCTGTATGGATTACAGTCTGATGGAGTTCATTAGCATGCAGGCAGAGTTCTTGGGCCTCTCTTCTTTGCAGGGCTTGCTCATGACTTACAGGCATTTCCACACTCTGGCAGATCTATTGTGCCTTTTGGGCTTGGCTTGCGTTTTCATATTAGCACAATTTAATTAGGCAAGGAGAGATTGCTCTGTCTCCAGAATGATCTATGGATATGGTAGATCAATACTTAATACAAAGATTCCTTCAAATAAGTGTCTGCTCTGTGAGACAGGTTGGCTTATTCAGAGGCCCTAGAGCCATTAAGGAACAATTAAATCCTCTCTGGTGTGAAGCAGAATATTAAAATGGATTAAGACTGACAGAGTGTGTATTCTGTCTGTCTCCTTTTGGCTCTGTTCCTGTGCCTTGGTGTTCTCATCTAATATATAGGTTTGATACAGGGGATTGGTTTCAGGGACTGCTACCTATACATTGCAGCTGTGTAGGTGTAAAAGAGAATGTAATATGGGTCAAGGCAGTGGCTAAAAATGATCAAGCCCAAACAGAAATCTGTAGCTGGACAGAAATATACAACTGCTGTGCTGGGAATTACTTTCCATGGCTTAATTCCATAAAATTTATCCTAGTCATCCAATCAGTTGTGAAAGGTGAGTTTGAAGTGGTGCAGTCTTCTAAACACTCATATGAGTAGCCAGGTTTACAGTGGCTGTTCAGTAAATGCTACATGAGGAAAGCTTGCATAACCACGTCGCTGTCGATATTTTTTCTCCTGATTTTTCTTTTTTTTTTCTTCCAAGTTATTTTTAGTGTTCTATGCAAGGGAAGCAGTTTTTCCTTTAAGGGAGCATGATGGAAGAATATGCAAAATCTGTTAATCTAGGAAAATTCACAAAGGACTTCAAACAGAAACCATAAATCAAAACTTTTCACCAGAAAAAGTCAAGGTGAAAGACTTTGTGATTTTAACTAATAAGATGAAATAATGTAATTTGTCCAGAAAACAAACATTACCCTTTCTAAATTCTGTGCAATTTGGATTTATTTACATGGTTGAGTTTGCTACTCATGTTATTGTGCATATTCCTTATATATGACATATATGTCCTTATATATGTTTATAATACTATATATTATAAACTTTTCTATTATTAAAATTGCATTTTTCAGGTTAGTATCTTACGAAGTACACAGTCATATCATTTTGTAGAAGTGTAACTATCTCAAAAAATGCCATGAGAACTACAATCACCAAGTTAAAAAGACAAAATGCACCTGATTTGACAAGTTTAGCATAAAGGAAGCTCCATTTTCTTTGCACGAGTCTTCAGATGTAAACTGAATTTGTATCTGAAATTGATCCTTTTGGAAGGCAGCCAGAATTGTGCTTCTGATCCCAGTAAAGGCAGGATCAACCCCAAGATTATTATTATTCCTTTTCTCTGTAGGTAAGTACTTTTTTCTTAAGTTAAGGAAGAATACATCTGCATTTGCAAAACTTAGAACTATCATCAGGCATAGGTCAGTTGGTTAACATCCAGTAAGATTTCTCCTTTTAGTGTAACTCCTTTAGAAAATTACATGTGCCAAGCTAAAAATTTAATGTGGTTCATATGGAAAAAACAAAAAATAATGCAATTCTGCAGGAGAAGCTTCCAATGGAAATCTCATGGCAATCTTTACATTTGAAGAGGAAATATTAAACTCATTAAAAAAGAGAAAACTAAATACTGAGTTATTTCGGGTTTTGAGGTAAAGTTGCAACTAAATTAGTATCATGTTTCTTAAGCATCTCCCTATGTTGTTTTTTCCAAATTATGATGATCCTAACAGTGTGTTCATTTAATACTAGGTGGGTTAAATGTCTCACCAATGCTGACACTTTGTCATTCTAATGAAGTACAGTTCATGAGTGTCTGTAATTACATAGCCGGTGTGCAATCAGCAAGATTTCTAAAGGGAGTATGTCTCATCTAAAACAACACTTTCTTCATTCTAATTTCTTCAGTCTAATTTTACTTGACATTTTGCCAGCCAGGGCACAAGCTTTCTGCAGGAAGCAGCAGAGTATCTCTGGTCTCCCTTAGACAAAAAAAGGTGGAAAATTAAGTTATTACAAATCTGCTTCTAATTATGTTAATAAAATATTACATCATGTAGATCAACCTGCTGTAGATCTTAGATATTTCTTTTATTGTTTTAGTAATCTGCTATATTTGTTATGCATGAAAAATGCTTTTGATAAGCCATGTTGATCATACTTGCTAATGAACCAGTGCCTACAATTATTGTACTTAAGGATATATATTCAAAACTTCCAATGTTAGAGGGCTGATAATGAGAACAACAGTAGCTGAAGACACTGATTAATTTAATCAGGGTTATTTTGCCTGGTGCCTAAGTATAGGAGGATGGGTGCTGCCACTGGAAAATACTGGAGGATTTAATCTGTGGCTGTGTACTTAGGAAAAAAATCAGTTCAGCGGGCGTGTTTCAGAAACATTGGTAATGCAAAATTTTTTCTCTATTATAAAGATAGTACATATTTACTACCTTGTTCAGATCAATTTATTATGAAGTAGCATAACACTTTGTACTGTGAATCTTAATAATGCCTGGAGGTATTCACATGAAAATTGCTCATTTAATTTTCACTAGATTACTTTTCTCATTTGAAAAGCAATAATAATGTAAAGTTAAGTGCAGATCTCCTTTCCTGATATTCTCAACCTAATTTTGAAAGATTAATCTTTTAAAATACAGCTTCAGATTTCAAGGATTGTTTTTTATTTATCTGAAGGGGAGGTTTTGGCCTTATGTGGAAAGCTGAATATTTGTGACTAGTTCTTTTAGTTCAGCCAAAGCTACAGGCTTGTCACCAAAGGATGCAGGCCATTCTTTAAGGCAGAACTTCTGTCAACCCAGCTATTGAAAGAAAATGTGTAATAAACACAACTTGTACTAGGTCAGAGATCTCTATTGTGAAAAATAAAGGGTCCAGCACAACACTTGTATCTATGTGGTTGGAAACCAGACTCTTAAAAGATGTACTTTGTCACTGAGATGGATATTGCTAATGCAATTGCCTGTGAGAGCATTGTCTGCCGGATGATGAAGAGATCAGTGCTGGCACAGTCTCTCAGAGGCTGCAGATACGTCCTCTAAGGCAGAGATGTTCATGACAGGAGCTCTTGGGGGAGGAGCAGTAGGGGTTGAAGAATATATCAAGGGGAAGATCAGTGATAAATAGACTGGTTAGCTTTTACTCTCTTTGTATGAAGTCTTTGGATGTCCCCTATGGCCATAAAAGAATAACATGGCAGAAATTTACTGTTCTATCGTTTACTAATACATTGGCTGAAAGAATGCCTTCCAATTTCTTCAGATTGACTTATGTCCAGATTTCCAATATTTTCATGGCAAAACACCATCAAGAAGACGAAGTTGACATAGGCATTAAAATCAGAGCCAAGTTTGCCCACTACTTGTCTGCATTTTCTGATCATAGATTGTCCAACTCAGGCTGCAAGAAAAGAGCTCCAGAATCATTCTGGACATTATAGAAAAGGCCTGGATTTGTTTCTTATTCCAGTTTTGTTTTGAGATAACTTAAAACAAGACCACCCCAAAGTGCTAGATTTGGTACATCCATCCACCCAGCAACCTTCCCTCGAAGAGAATTGGGCTGATGCTGACTTAAGAAGAGGAGAAGCAGACAGTGAGGGAGACCAGAGGTAAATTTCTTTTTCTGGGTATTACTCAGATACTCGCTGAGTGGGCTTTATTCCTCACTAGGGAAGATGTTTTGTTGGTTGCATCAAACTGCAACATAACTTGTATTGTCTTAATTTTACTGTTATTTGAAAAACCTATTAAAAAAAATGTTGACTCTAGACCTTTAAAAGGCCTGTTATTTCTCTTATATTAGCCCAAGGGAAATCTTGCTATTTACAAAGCAATATTATTTTTCACCTGGAGTCAATGCTTATTAATAGCCTATACTTAAATTCATACCTGGAAATTGCTTTTGTGTTCCCATAAAAAAAAAAAATCAGTTCAGTGCATACTCCATGTTACATGTGCTCTTCAAACATCATTTTCAGGTAAATCAGTACTAAAGGAGAATTCTTATGAAGTTTAAACCTTTAAAATTTTACTAGGTGAGTGGCTCTTCACTAGTCAGACACCTGGTTCAGACTAGTCATCAGTGTAATAATATTTGAAGGTAGAGACAATTCACTACTGTGTTTCATTATAGTTGGGATTTTTTATCCCTTTCCTTTGATAACAGCTCCCTTCTGCTGTACTAACCTAGTAATTGGGGATAAATTGCAGCATATCTTGACATGGTCACATACTTCAGAACTTTAAATGGTCGGTTTAATTACAAAGCAATCTGCATTTGCAAACAAGGTAATAAAATGCAGAAATAGCATATAAGTCCCCAAGTGGGAGACCATACATGCTGCTACTACAAATCTTGCACCGGAATGCTTATTCTGCATAAATATTTAGCAGTTTATACAGGTATGTATCATCTGCATAAACAATGTAAAAGCCAAAGTTGACAGATGATTATTTAAAAAATGAATTTAGTTTTGGTTTTTTCTTTCCCTTCCTCATTAATGAAACATAAGAGATGGGAAGCTAAGCCTTCCCTTTGGGCCTCATTTAAACAAATTTCCATTCTGAATTTCTGTAGAAAGAGGGCTGAGAAAAGTGTCATTAATATCACATGAACTCAGCATAGTCCATGTATTACCAAATATGACTAGTCTGTGGTGCTACAAGCTCTTATATGTACAGATGGTTCTGCTGATACCACATTGGTTATATTGCCTGTGGACCACAGTATACTGCACACCAGCAGAAACAGAGGCATAGAGTGGAATTGATTCCCACCTATGGAGCATCCAGGTGTGCCCTTGTTCTGGATGTTGCTGTTGGGGACCCCGGCAGTCTACAGCATATGCTTGTCCTCTTGGAAGCCCTTGGTACATCTAGACTGTTGATCCTTCTCCTAGCAGCTGCCAACACAGTTCCTTTTGTGTGGAGAAGGATCCCCAGTCTGCAGTACTCTGTCTGTGTTACCCTTTCTCAGCACTCCTTGGGCTTTCTCTTAGGTTTGCTGTGTTACTTCACATGCACTGTGTGTTTCCCATATAGTTAGACTCTAAGCTTGTCAGCATAGAAAATGCACAATTTTTGTAAAAGAAAAGACCACCAAATTATTATAAAGGCCACAACTAGATGAATCCCAGGAAAATTTAAGCTGAGAGAGATCATTTTAAATGACAAGTTTTTTTTTTTCTTTATTAGTGGAACAATCAGAAACAGTTTGTGAAATGTAACTAAACCACAATGGTTTTGTGAACTTTCATTCCTCATTTTGAAATAGTACTTTTACCTTCTCATGCTTTTTTCTAAGGGAAGCAAATGACAATATTCAAATTATAAACCACACAAAACCAGTACCTTATAAAAAAAAACAAACCCGAAAATGTCTTGTTTGCATCACTACTCCTGGGCCATTCCTCTGATGTGGTTGCAACCTAGCTTTGACAGGTATACTGCAAAGGAGCTTATACTGTCAGATGAATTCTGAGTAGAAATACAGCCAGGTCCTAGGAGGAAATGCAAGAAAACAGTTTTTTGTCAGAAGTTAACTTTTAATTGTATCTTATTTTGTCTGTTTCCTCTGCTGGACTACTTCACATCTATTGCCATAGATCTAGACATTGTCTTGCATTTATTCCTGCTCCACACAGAAAATAGAGATGGCAGCTCTTGATAGGTCTGCATGTAAGTCTTACGATTTGATGTATTATTATTATTATTATATAGGTAGCCATGATATTTTAGGAAAATCATGCAGTGATATTATACACAGTGAACGTGAGACAACAGAGCAAGAGACTGAAGCCTTGTTTCAAGAGAACAGTTAATGAATTCTTAAATCTTTCCTTGACTAGGAAATTGCTGGAATGTAAGCCTTAAGCTGTAATGTTCAAAGCTACAAAGGCGTGCAAGAAGATCTATTTTCCACCAATAAAGACTCTAGACTTTAAAGGACAGAGTTTTTAATTCTTTATCCATTTCTACCTAGTGACTAATCTGAAGTTAATAGCAATAATACTGTCATTGTTAACTTTATTATTTTTCGATCTAGTATCTATTTATTTTATCTGTTTCTCTATATCTTCTATATCTCTCTAATGAGTTTGTCCAACTTCCACTGAAATCAGTGGAAAATGCTCTGTTGTCTGAAGACCAGTTGGATCAGCCCGGTGTGTAGCTTAGGATGTTTTTTCTGTTTCCAGCATGTGTGATATATGGTGCATGAGAAATATACACAGTTGAATTATCTCTGTACAGAAAAGCAATATCTTATATTCTGTAGTACTTCTGTTATTTTTATTACAAGTCATGCACAGTGGCCATAACTGGAACAAACACCCTTGTGTATGGCATTCCCTCATTTGAAATGTATCTGTGGAAGAAGATATATGATGACTTTATTAATAGAAAATAATCTTAGAAAATTATCATGATAGCTAGCAAATATGTTAGCCAGGTAGATACTAGGCAGGTGGAAAACAAACTACTTCTAGGTAGGAATTCAGTTGTGATACACAGACTATTCTGCAAGATTTGAGAGATGTTTTGTGGGCAGGACCTTCGTTTTCTGTCTAGCGAAGCCACCGCTGCTGCAGGTGTGTCCTGACCTCTACGAAGAGATGAGATGAGATGAGATGAGTCCCTGCACGATCTAGCTATCCTTTGAACATTTCCCATCAAGGACTGGAAGGCAGAACCTTGATTCTGCCACTGTTTTGCAAAGAAGTCTTGCCTAGGTCTATCTCAGGTCTGAAGAGGAAGAAAAAAAAAAAGGGAAGAGTTGAGGGGACTACTAATGCCTAACTAGTCACACTCGGCATGCACTGAGGAACCCAGAGGTCCATTAAGAAACGAGGTACTCTTACTGTTAACGTCCCAGCTGTCAGTTTAAGAGGTCTGATGTCATACCACAGGCTCAGTGTGTCCATTTCAAATCCCAGTGCCCTCCAACTGCTCTGCTCCCCAGGGAACAGGGGTTTTTTGCCAGAAAGGTTGCTTGTAGGCAAGAAAGTATATGATTTGGAGGTACAGTGGTGCATGGTGTTCAACACTGACAGTGCTCTTTGGAAGTAAGGAAGTGCCAACAGGATAAATCACGCTCAAGACTTGTTAGGAGGAGCAGGACTGAGTGCTGGCTTTACAGCAGGAGTGACCAGATGATTAGTTGTGGTAAAGATGGAGATAATGCTCTTCATTTCTGCTCCCCACAGAGCATGCTTGCAGACATGCTAGTGTGGTATTGCAGAAGTGCTACCGTGCCACAATGAAGCAGATAAACTGGAGTTGTGTTCCACCGTTGTAGAAAACATTGTTGTAGACAACTTTCATGGAATTTGAAGAAGAGAATATGATGTTGCAGCTTCCCTGTGACTTTGCTGCCTTTTTTACTTCCCTCAGTATCCATTTATACTACTGCCTGCAGTTACTCCATTATATTTAACACTAACCTCCGAAGTAAGTTTTTAAATTCTGTATCAGTGTGAGTGGGAAATGACATAAAGGACATAGCTATATGGCTCAGATAGGTATCAATCCATGAACTTCAAATCAAACTTCCAGCTAGGAAATGCAGAATTCTATAGCATGTGAAATATTTAGTAGAGCAGCATAAGATACTTGAGGAAAGAAAAAAAGGAAGAATTATTGAGCCTATTTCTTTTCTATTGCACTGGTTTTGGAATCATATTTTAATGCCTTTAAGCTGGGCAACAGAGGTGATTACCTATGGAAAACTAGGTTACTACCAGCTGTAGAACACATTTCCTTTTTAAGTTAAAGGTTGTGATATATAAATACTCTTGATCTCAACTGAAATGGTACTCAGCATTAAGGACTGTACAATCTCAGCAAGTTTTCCATGTTTCTGTATTTCAGTGGTGGAGTCAGATTAATAAAAGACATTTGTTTTCTATGCAGAACTTCAGTTTATTTTATAGTCCATTGAGTCCATTGATTCATTTTGAAATGCAAATAATGTCAGAAACGTAGGCTAAGGGCTGCAGTTGGCATTTACTCCAAATGTGAGTGGAGCACACAGGGACTAATCCCCTGTCCCTGTGGCCTGGAGAGGTTACGTCAGGAATAAAGCAAGCAAGAGTTCCCAGGAGCTATGGAAGTGAGCTGGAAGGAACACTGAAAGGAAACCAAAAGTGGAGTTTCGACCTCTGTCACTGAAAATAGATTGCAAAGCTGGTCAAAGACTTTAGATAAGCATATTTTGATTAAAAATATCCTTTCAATAAAGCTCACATTCAACTAAAATGTCTTTTATATTTTTCCTTAGATGAAGGATTTTTCAGATAAAAATGAAACATGTCAAATCTTATCTTCCTTTTGCTGCACCTATGTCTTGATATAGGGCCAGCTTGCAGCTGAGCCCCACAGAGCTAGTCACACACTGCTCCCCCCACCCCACCCTCTGGTCGGGTGGATGGGGAGGAGTATAGGGAATGAAATGCCAAACCCTGTGGTTTGGGATAAGGAGAGCTTAACAGAACAATGCAGAGAACAAAGAAACGACAGGAACAACAAGAACGCTAGTGAAGTAATGTATGAAGTGAGTGATATAAGCCACAATGATCTGACCCACTGCACAGGTGCTCGAAAAACCTCCATGCCTACCCAGGCCAGTCCTCCCCTTATATAGTGGCCATGACATCAGTATGGTATCAAAACCCTCACTGTCTGGTTCCCCTGTCCGTCCTGGGTACAGCCCTTCCCAGCTTCTTGTGAGAAAGACTATCCATATACCAGCCAAACCCAAGACACCCTACAATTTCTAAATTGTACAAATATTCAGTTCCATTTCAAAAATATTACCAGAAAAGCTTTGTTTTCCATACAGTGCAATACTGGCATTATTGGAGACTTTTGTACAAAGGTTCCTTTCCCCCAGTCTCGCTAGGGAGCAGAAGGTGAAGGAAGAGTGACTGCACAGCTAAGTTGTCAGCATATATTCAGGTCATAAGTAGTAGCAACAGCTGTGTTGATACTGCCCACACCCACCCCCCTGGGGGACCTGCAGCCAGACATCTGTGTTGTCTTGACACACCAAATAAGTGCTGGGCTTATGGGCAGCACATGCTGCAGTTGGGTTACTTGCTTATATTGCACATCTCTATCAGTTCACATACCTCTCACAAGAGTTTTTTCCTCTGAAAATTACAGTTAAGACAAAAAGGAGTCAAGGGACAAGTGGAGAAAGGGATGAGTGAAGAAAGGATGTAGGTTTTGTAAGTAATTAGCATAAACATATTCAACATTTTGTGATGCTGATGGTGCAAAGAAATGAAATTCCACGGTGTAAAGTGGGAGGGCCATTTCACCCTCATTGAAAGGTGAGAGAGCCAAACCTTCCCAGGGCATCTGTTTTCTTACTGCTTTCCTATTTCCTTCCAAGTCACCAGAAGCTGCAGGTAGCCAGCACGGGATTTGACCAGTGAAGACAGAGCCTTACAAGTGCCCAGACTGCACCTGAGTGGCAGCAGTTCCTTTGACTGGCGTTCAGTCCTTGGGTCTATGAACAGGAAAGAGGAAAATGTTGAAATCAAGTTGTGCAGGGAAAATGTTGGAATCAGGTTGTTCAGAGCCAGAATTAAGATCTTTTGTGATTCAGAAAGGTCTGGAATTCACTTCCAAACAAACTGTGAAGATGTACTGCAATCCATAATAGAAAAGAACCTATTTTTGAATATATTATCTGATGCTAAGATGGGCAATTAGTATTTATCTTGAAGATTAGAATGTCAGAAAGGACGCTGCTATAGGAACTGTGAGTATGTATGTGGATGTAGAATGCCATATGTAGTAAATCTGACAGTGGTGGGGTTATAAGTGCTCAGATATTTGAAGTGGATAGGGAAAATACAGGCATATTAATGTTGGGCATAGATCACCTTTCAGAGAAGTGAGAATAAAGCGTTGTCTCATTGCTATGTTAGTATATAGGAATGTTAATATGTAGAAGCCAAGTGGAGGAGAAGAAATTCTGATATTGGATGGACCAAACTGTAGTGTAATTAAAACTTCAAGTCAATTTGATGGATTTTATACTCTTGAATATATCGTTTCCTCAAACATAGCTTGCATATGCAACTCATGGCTTCAAAACATGCAGACATATTCTGAAGATAAAAATGAGCCCTTAATATTTTTAAGCACTATCTGGTCTGACTTAGTTGAATGTTATAAATTATTTTGGAGAGTTTCATGCATTAAATGAAATATTACAATTCTGGCTGAATTCTTAGTATCCCTAAGCACATCATGAAAACAATTTGTAGCATTCAAAGGAGAGCGGCATGGGACATTTTATAAATACATTGAAATAAAAGCAAACATGCTGTGGCTTGACGATACATCTATAATATTTATGTCCACATGCTCTGACCTGAGGGAAGAGCAGAAATGCGTTTACAGTTGCATATCAAGATCTAATATTCACTAATAGCAAATAGATCGAATATATATGCAGTGAGAGCTGTGCCGAAAAACTTGTGGGTTTGCTTTTTAGCAACCAAGCCAAGGACAGTTTGCAAATAAATGTGCCAGTTTTCTGGGGATTCTTTGGGGTTTTTTTTCATTCTTTGTTTTGCAAAAAAAGAAGGTATTTCCCTCTATTGTAACTGTAATTATGAGGGGTTTATTGAGGAACATATGAAATAGTAGTGTCAGGGTCCAATATTCAGACCAGACAATATCTGATTTGATTGGACTCTAGTACATGCTTCATTATCTTCTAATTTAAAAACAAAAGCACACAATATTTGGGGAAAACATGTCAAGGAAAGCCTGTTGTAAATCTAGGAATCTTGCAGAGACGTTCAAGCTGGGAAGTACGGGATGCCAGGGAGGGGGCCAGAGACATTGCTGAGAATTCAAAACTGATTTATTCCAACCCTGTTAGTGATTACTTAAAGTGCTTGAAAGCATGACTGTGACCCACCATTTTTACTTCAGAAGTGATTGGTAAGCGTATTTACCCAGCTTGGAAAATCTCTCTGATCTAAACGGAGCCCAGTGTCTGTCATTACAGATGATGGATCCTAAACCAAGGATGCAATCTCCCCATGGATTCCCAGTGTAAACTGGTCTGATGTAGTGACAAGACTATGGGTGATACCTGCTCTCTTTGAGGGTGACTTTGATTTGTTTATAAAACCCTCACACTTTACAAATCATTAAATGGGTCTTCGTCTGGTTCTCTACTTCAACTTGTATGTATACAAGCAGCTTTATGAGAAGTGCTTAATGTTCCCCGCAGTGCAGTCCTGGTGTAAGGATAAACATACCTTGTTTTGTTTTGATCTTTCTTCGCTATATGCAAAGAATAAATAACCTCTATATGTTAAGATACAATTGTAACCCTATGCCTACTAGCAGTAATACTCAGTTTGTCCTTAAGCATTCATAAAAAATTAATGAAATGTTGCCCAGTGACCTATTGAAAATTGAGTAGCAGCATGTAAGATTTAGTCCACACTGATAGGCTTATGTGAGGAAAGCCACTGTAACCAACAGCTCTTTTCACAGAATCACAGAATGTTAGGGGTTGTAAGGAACCTCGAAAGATCATCTGGTCCAACCCCCCTGCCACAGCAGGATTCCCTAGACCAGGTCACACAGAAGCACATCCAGACGGGTTTTGAATACCTCCAGAGAACCAGACTCCACAACCTCTCTGGGCAGTCTGTTCCAGTGCTCTGTCACCCTCACTGGGAAAAAATTTCTCCGTGTATTCACACGGAACCTCCTATGCTTCAGCTTACAAGCATTGCCCCTTGTCTTGTCACTGGGCTTCACTGAGAAGAGCCTAATCCCATCCTCCTGACGGGCATCCTTCACATATTTAAAAGCATAGATGAGGTCACCCCTTAGTCTCTGCTTCTCCAAGCTAAAGAGACCCAGCTTCCTCAGCATTTCCTCATAAGGAAGATGTTCCAGCCCCTTCATCATCTTTGTAGCTCTGCACTGGACTCTTTTCAGCAGTTCTCTATCCTTCTTCAGCTGAGGGGCCCAGAACTGGAAATGAGATTCCAGATGCAGCCTCACCAGGGTAGAGTAAAGGGGGAGAAGAACCTCTCTCCACCTACTAACCACACCCCTTCTAATACACCCTAGAACCCCTTTGGCCCTCCTGGCCACAAGAGCACACTGCTGCCTCATGGTCATTCTTCCATCTACCAGGACTCCCAGATCCCTTTCCCTTTCACTGCTCTCCAGTAGGTCAGTTCCCAACCTATACTGATCCGTGGGATTGGTCTTTCCCAGGTGCAAGACTTGACACTTGGCCTTATTGAATTCCAGCTCTCCAGCCTGTCTAAGTCACACTAATGGCAGCACAACCCTCTGGGGTGTCAGGTGCTCCACCCAGTTTAGTGTCATCAGCAAACCTGCTGACAGCTCACCTTCTTGTTAGCTATTGGGTATTTATTTTTTCGAGGTGCTTTAAGATTGGGTATTTCAGTGTTGCACTGTACCAGTTCTGTTTCAAGTGAGGAAGGTACATGCTTCTCAGGCTTGGGTGAGATTTTCATCAGTCTAGGTAGAACTGTGTAATAATGTGTGGGATATAGAGCACATCCTGTAGCACTGTGTGGGCTATAAGCTGAATAAGGGAGTTGTTTTATGTAGCTGGCAGCTGACAATAAACCCCACCCACAACAGTGCAGTCACTGTTCTTTGAAGAGGAGGTCTCTAGAAATTACTTTTAAATTAAGAAAAGCAGGCAATATAGAGTGCTGTTTTTCTTAGGACAACACAGTGAAATCTCAACCTTTGTGCAAAGGTGATGTTACTTTGCTTTCTGACATGTGTGCAGACTTAGCACACACTGTTCACCGTAAGACAGATGTGGCTTGCTTGAGGCATGTTCAGTCTGAATTTGTACAGCACTTGACTGCCCTAATGCTACTTTTGGACTTGATTTTTTTTCTTTACCCTGTAGACATCTAGACAACAGTCAGCGTTACACCATCATAATCTGAATCGGGAAAATGTTTTTCTCTTATTTTTTCTAGAGGTCTTCTTCAAGGAATCTTGGAGTAGACCTTCCTTTGTGTGTGCATGTCTGAGGCTTATGAACATCCTCACAGACTGTTGTCAAACATTATAAAAATCCCACATTTAATGCTCTATGTTCTGCAGAATTTTGGAGGAAAAGCCTACAGGAATTTTGGGGACTAGCTAGATCAAAATGAAGATGATGTCTATTGATAAATTATTTATACTTAAAAGGTTTCAACACAGTGGTCCTTCATGTACAAAAATCACCACAATCCCTCATTTATGTGAGAGACAAGAGCTTTTTTCCCCAGTTATCTAGATTTTTTGCACTTTACCTTCTCTTAAGATACTCCCAAGACCTGGGTTGTTTGGGGTTTTTTCCTGGAACTTATGTTTCCCAGTTGTTTTATCTAGGGAAACACAACATGAAGATAATTTCAACAGTATGACCTTTAGGGCGACAGCTAAGATCCTGGAGACTTGTCAACTCCTGGAGCACCTTTCCAGGGACAATCAGGGCACAGAGATAAAGGCAAAGGCTGGAGCCTTCTGTGGAGAGGGGCCAGAGGCTTGGAGGGACCATCTTTGTAGATGAGAAAGCGGGCTGGCTCTCTTCAAAAATCTGAACTGCTCTAGATCCCCTGCTTTAAACAGCACTTTTACATCTCAAGGATCCACCTGGTATTGCTCAAGAATTTTCAGTGTCAATCGTTAACGAAATTCCCAGATGGAATATGGATACGATACGTGTCTTAAAGCATACAAAATAAAAGTACTGTACATTTCTTTCTTCAGTGTTTCCATTTTAATTGCAGCCTTCACTTTGTTAAGTCCATATCAACACATTAGCTTTATTAATATTCTGCCAACACATCTCTAGATTTCAGTTTTGACACATGTGTAAGTGCATCTTCTCTAATTATCTTTAAATTCTCATCATAGCAATCCATTGCTGAAGGCTGCTTGGTGTCAATTGCCAAAAGTAATCAGAAAGATGAAATTTATTTTAAAAGTTGGTGATCACCGTTCTTCCTGCTTGTTCCCTAAAGCATCACAACAGGATGCAAGCCAGAGGAATTAATTCTAATGTCTTGTCTATAGAAGCTATCCATACTATTCTTAAATATACAGAGCAGTTTTCAGCTTAGTGCATACCAATTAAATCAGCAAAGTATGTTTCTTAAGTTTGAGTTTTATAAATTTTTAGATTTCACATACAGAAACGGGTTGCCAGTGGTAATTTATTTTTTTTGCCCGCAGCATGATGAAATCTGTATTATGAGATCAGCTTCAATTTCAGTTAGTGCCTACAAACAGTTGCTTAGTGATTGGAGGCCTTTCTGTTCAAATATGCAGTAAAGCCCAGCTAGGCTGCTAGGTGGTTCAAATCAGCAAGACTCATCTGATTTAATTGGTATGCACTAAGTCAAGCTACTTAAAAATACCTCTGTCCATTCAAGAATACCTTACATGGATAGCTTCTGTAAATGGGACAATACTGACCAATAAAAGAGGTATCTCATATGTTTTTCAGTGTACTAGTTTGTGTTTTACAGATGTCTTTCTCTGATTGCTGTATTGAAGATTACCTAAAATCAATTCTGCAGCAATTTTACTTTAGGAAAGTACTAGGTGAAGCTGATCCTATGGTGATTCAAGAAGATGAGTCTGAGTGAAGTTTGCACTGAAAAGCATCACAATATACTCATTCCTAACTAAACACCCTTGTGTTTGAATCCATGATTCTTCAACAAAAAATTTAAAGGATTCGTGTAGTTAAAATTAATTTACAAATGCCCTGTTGTTTGGTTACAAATACTCAAACTGAAAATAAAACCCCATGTTGTTCTCAGTGGGGGAGAAAGTGTCAGGAGAGTAGCATTCTAGCAGCTTACAGATTAATCTGCTAAGCAGAAACAGGTCTGTTCACATGTTGTGGAAGCAGCTTCCCAGTTACAGGGCACCAAGTGGTCACATATGATTGATTTAAGAAGCAAACACTGCCACAAATGCTATTAGTAGTGTGTAATGAGATTAACTCCCCGTAGTACTTGCAATATCCTTGAGGTTTTTCCCTAAAGAAGCGCAGGGCTGATCATCACCTCTTAAACAAAGAAGAGTTTAATCTTTCATTGTTGCACACACATAACTCTCATCGGCATTAATAGGAGCTTAGCATGCACATAAAGGGAAGAATAGACCTTAAAGTTTAAGTAATCATAGTATGCTAAAGGTTTCCAACAATTTCACAAAGGATTGGACCAAAATTGTACAAGTATTCCCACTGGGTGATATTAAGTATTTTCAGAGATTTGTATTTCTGAGGCATAAAGGGTGATTAGAGGTTCCAAAATAACAATGAAGATTTAGGAAAAGGTAAAAAGACTTAGCTGGAAGAGATTGAACCTGAGGCAGACCTCTTATTTAATTAAATGTTTTTTTTCCTTTTCATGACAGGGTGAGCTTTTACTCTCCTTCATTTTAAAGTAACTAGTTTTTATGTGTACTGAGCATTGGGTGGACTTTCTGGGAGTTTTGTGGAACTTCATCTAGTTATAGATGACACGGTCCTCCACAGTAGTTTTTCTATAAGCAGGAGGAAACTTTCAGTAGGTGTGAAGTCTGTGCCCTCGTGTAAAAGCTTGCTGTGGCTGTGTAAGCAGGAAGGATCCTCCTATTAAGGATCAGCAAGAGTAGTCTTCAGCTTAGAGGCTGCCTGAAGTGTTTCTAGGTGTATCTGCTTCTTCCTAGGAAGAATACTGGGAATACAAAAGGGTATCAGAAATGGTAACTTGAACTCTTGAAGATCAGAATAGGCCTTTTCAGACCTAGTTCAGTTCCTCGCTTATTCTAGGTACATAAAGGTAAAGAAATAAAAAACAAAATCCAAACTAGACTCTTGACTGGCCCCTGGAATGTGCTCCTATTTAGAAGAACAGCATTTGCTTTCATACTTGCTGGTTCATTGATTTCTGATTTCCAAGCCCTTTGACTTTTGTTAGTGGTGCTGTTCTCTATTTTTTTTGTCCCCTGTACTGAATCAGTAGATATGAGCAATCTCTACTTGCTGTTCATACATTGCTTTTTGATACTACAGTTTCCTCTACTAATTAGGGTAACTGCTTTGTTAATTTTTAGAGGATAGGTATTAAAAGACCTTTACTTTTTAAGCTAATACTTAGGGAGCAGTTAAGCCATCCTGACATGCATAAATCCATGGGACCTGATGGGATGCACACAGAGGTGTTGGGGGAGCTGGCAGATGCCATTGCCAGGCCACTCTCCATCATCTTTGGTAAGTCCTGGGGAACAGGAGAGGTGTCCGGGGATTGGAGGAAGGCAAATGTCACTCCAGTCTTCAAAAAGAGCAAGAAGGAGGAGCTGGGTAACTCTAGACTGGTGAGCCTCACCTCCATCCCTGGAAAGGTGATGGAACACTTTACCTTTGACTCTGTCTCTAGACATATCATGGATAAGGGGATCGTTAAGAGCAGTCAACATGGGTTTACCAAGGGGAAGTCATGTTTGACCAACCTGATAGCCTTTGATGAGGACATAACCAGATGGGTAGATGATGGTAGAGTGGTGGATATGGTTTGTCTTGATTTCAGTAAAGCATTTGACACAGTCTCCCACAGCATCCTTGCAGCTAAACTGAGCCAAGTGTGGTCTGGCTGATTGGGTAGTGAGGTGGATTGTGAACTGGTTGAAGGACAGAAGTCAGAGAGTCATGGTTGATGGGATGGAGTCTAGTTGAGTCCCTCAGGGGTGGGTACTGGGACCAGTANTTCTCCCCCTTTACTCTACCCTGGTGAGGCTGCATCTGGAATCTCATTTCCAGTTCTGGGCCCCTCAGCTGAAGAAGGATAGAGAACTGCTGAAAAGAGTCCAGTGCAGAGCTACAAAGATGATGAAGGGGCTGGAACATCTTCCTTATGAGGAAATGCTGAGGAAGCTGGGTCTCTTTAGCTTGGAGAAGCAGAGACTAAGGGGTGACCTCATCTATGCTTTTAAATATGTGAAGGATGCCTGTCAGGAGGATGGGATTAGGCTCTTCTCAGTGAAGCCCAGTGACAAGACAAGGGGCAATGCTTGTAAGCTGAAGCACAGGAGGTTCTGTGTGAATACACAGAGAAAATTTTTCCCAGTGAGGATGGTGGAGCACTGGAACAGACTACCCAGAGAGGTGGAGTCTCCTTCTCTGGAGGTATTCAAAACCCATCTGGATGCGCTTCTATGTGACCTGGTCTAGGGAATCCTGCTGTGGCAGGATTGGGTTGGACTGGATGATCTTTCGAGGTCCTTTCCAACTCCTATCATTCTGTGATTCTGTGATATCAGTTTGTATTTCCTTGACATACTTGCCATTTTTTTCCTCCTTCCCTGGTTTTGATCCTCTAATTACAGGACAGCATTGATTTTTTTTCAGCCTGCTAATGTCGTCCAATTGGTTGTACTTAAGCATATCATCAGAAAACTTAAGGCGAAAGTCTGAAGGGTCTACTTTATGGCTTATTTTAATTCAGGAAATGAAAGCAAAAAGGCTGTTTCCTTTGTGCTGAAACCTATAGCTCGCAGGTGTGCCCTCTTGTTTTCTTCCTTGTAAAACCTAGAATTAAAATATTACTTGCCTATATTGTACGCAAAGGCAATTGATTTTATATTACATTTGGAATTTATATAAAACCATCATGGTGGAGAAACTGCATGCATTTATTAAAGAATAAGAGGATAAAGGTATTTTCAGGCTTTCAACTGAATCTCTTTCTTGGCAGAACAGGATCTCTGCCTTCGGGTAGAACAGTTGGTCTGCTCCTTAAGACAGGAAAGCGGTTGCTGCTAGAATAGACAGTGACTTTACATCCAGAAATTGATTAAAAACACTGCTTATCATTGTGGCTTTTTTCAATGACTATATGTAAAACAAAGTAAAAGCTTTGGGCAAGTTGTCCTATGGAGCTGGAAAGCTGGATGGTTACCAGGGAAAAGCTTAAATTCAGTCCTCAGTAAAGGCTTATGAACAGAGCATCTTGTTAGGTCTTACAGTGGTTGCAGAGGCTTAGGGATATTCCACAGATGCTAAATTAGTAGACAGTAATAATACATTTAACAGAATGACAAGTTTCTACGGCACAGAAAAGTAAACCCAAGTATTAAAAAATAGATCTTTTCCACTGTAGTACAGCTACAGTGATTGTGTGATTTGTTCAGGAAACAGAAATAAAGCTGTGATGTTGCTTGTGAAAGAAGAACTTCACAGTTCTTCAAAGAGCACTGCTAGTTAAATCCTGTTTAAGGAGGTACTTTGGTAAACAACCTTTGTTTTTTATTGTACATAATAAATGTTACAGTGCAAGTATCAAGTGTGGGTTATAAACTGTGGGATTTTTTCCCAAGAAAACTTATTGATTTCTAGACTGTAGGAAGATTTAACCACAAATAATTTGATATTCTTCAAACCTAAGTGTCTAATCTGGAGTGCAAGGCTCCCTGCAACAGCCCTTAGCTCTTGCAAACAGATCTCAGATCTGTCATTCATTATTCATGGCTGCCAAGGCGATGAAATCCTCTGATTTGAACAAGGAGGAAGGGCAGAAATTACATATAAGCTGAGAAACTTCAATAAATACATGTCAAAGAAAACGTGCTTGAGGGAAAGAATGGATTCCCCATGTGTGAAACTGCTATAGGTTGTACTGACTTCTCTGAATTTCCACAAAGATAGCAGATGAACTTAAAGTTGCATATGCAGTAATGACCCCAGGATCAAAAATATCCCCCAGAGGCTTTTAATTGGAGCTTTGTATTTGGCTTCAGCTGCCATAGTGATGAAAATCCATTAGTAAGGAGCCTGTGTCAACTGAAAACATTAACAGAGACCTTCTGAGATGATGAAAATTCAGAGACTTCTCCCTGAAGGGAAGCAGTAAAAGCCTAATGATGTATTCAGATAGAGATATCTGGGAAGGTGCAAGGCAGACTTTAGAAATTATTTTATTCTGAAATACTCATTTCAGTTTTTATCCCTTTGCTGTACATTTTGCATTTAAGCTTTTCCCTCATGCTGCTGTGCTCTATGTTCCATATGAAGGTGGGGTTGTGGTAAAGTGCAAGGAAGCATCTGCACAGTGTGCTGCAGAAGGGGAAAAACCTCTGAGCAAACTTCCCTTCTCTGGCAGTTGGGATGGCAAGGACAGAATGGTGCAGGCAGGCACTGCAGCACAGGATCATAAAATAGAAGGATGTGAAAAGGAGCTTTTAGTGATGGCAACCTTTGAAAGTGTCCTGGTTTGGGTTAGAACAGAACGAGTTTTGTTCAGTGATTTTACTTTTCAGCTAAAGGTCTCCTAAGTAACTGTGCTTTCTGAAACTGAACAGCATGTTTTATTAGACAGTGTCTGCTTCTAGCAGTGGTAAGACCTAAAGTCTAGATTTACTTCAAAGGATTGGTATGCTAATCGCAGTCACTGCTAAATCTTGTGTACCAGTTTGAGGGGTGCAGACTAAAAGACTGCACCTGCAGGGAGGAGTGGACAGGACAGGTGACCCTAAACTGACCAACCAAGTATTCCATTCCGTACATGTCATATTCGACATAAATCTGAGGGATCACGAGGGTCAGGCCCTATCTTCTTCTTCCTCAGCTTCTTCTTCAGTTGCCGGCATCTGAGGAGGACTCTGCTGTTCTGTCTTCAATCCCAGTCAATGAGTTCCTGAATCTAGTTCCAGGATCCAGCCCCCATGAGTCTGATTCCCATCTGCTGCTGAGGCCTTCTGCCACAGCCTCAGTGGTGATGGTGACATAGTTGCCATCAAAGAGAGTTTGGATTCAGTGTTGGTTTTGTATATACGTGTATACATATATTTCATTTTATTATTAATGTTCTCATTAAAGTAGTTTTAGGGTTTTATTTCCAATCCACAAGTCTCTCTCGGTGTCTTATTCCCTCTCCCTTCCCATGGTGGGGGAGGGAAGAGAGGATAATAGAGAGCATCTGTCACTGTGGTCGGCCCAGCCCTAACCCGTGACAGAAAGGAAATAAAGTGCATTTAACTGAGGTTGTGGCTTTTTGTAAATACAGGAAGGATCTTGCTCTAAAGCTACTTGCTTTAATTCCATTAAGGAGAAACATAATGCTGATGTTCCCTATCTTGTTTTCAAACGCAGATATTTATAACCAGAGAACCTTTCCCATTCCCCATTGAGCTCAGAGGCAATTTTCCTGTGGAGTGCACTTGGATTCGAGTCAGACACTATCTTATTTAATGCAATTGGCATGATTATATTTTGTTAAAAGAAGTCTCTTAAATAAATCTAATTGTTTGTTTTCCATAAAAAGCAGCCTTCGGTAAAAGTCCCAAGCACTTTTCCTTTGATGCACAAATTTGCTTAGCATCTTTAGCAGCCCAGTAAATGGTCTTGTACCTAATGTGAATTGCCAGGTACTTGGAATAACAAAAGAATGCTTAAGCTTTTAGCTAGTCGTGGAATTATGGTATCTGGTGCTGTTCAATGAACAGCCAAGTGTGAGGTATTGAGCCACAGAGATATTGACAAAGAAGTAATATTTTTTTCCATGGAAGATTTTATATGGCCATTTGACAGTTAACACCAATTGGGATATGAAAGAGAGATTTTTATTCTGAGTAACTGAGCGAAGTTAAAATATCACAATGTGGGGACTGTTGAAAATATACTGGGAAACATTCTGCCCTGTTCAGAATTATTTTAGTTTCTGCATCTTGCATGTTTTCCAGTGGGTTTACATGAAGAAATTTCCTTCTTTCTAGACAGGTAAGATTGTTTCTGTGAGAGGTCTGATGTTGCACAGCTGTTTTTCTGTTCCCTGGTTATCAAGACTCCCAAATATGGGCTCAGATGCAGACTTTCACTGACCTTCAGGAGTGATGAGTCAGCTCTGCATCACTGCAGTCTTCCATCGTGGTGCATATTGGCTGCCATTCCCTATGCAGTACTAGGGCAATGTGCTGTGCAGCTGAAAACTAAAGCTCCAGATCCACAGATGAGTTCTACAGTGTATTGTAGACCTGCCCTTGTCATATTCTATGCATTTAAAATTTAAAGGTAAGAGAGAGATTGTGAGACAGTGAAAGGATTACAGCCTGAAAATACAGGTCTAGCTGTAGTTTTCATGTCATTAATTTACTTACTGTTAACAACCTTTTAAGATTATTGCTTGTAATAGAGATGTGTAACAGCTACTTACCGAGAATGCCACATTTGCCTACCTGCCTGCCTCAAGTTTATGAAATACAAAAACTAAGAAAGGAAAAAGATTAAATTGCTTTGCTTTTGCCTAGATGCTTCCAGACAAATTTCTCATGAATTTCAGTGGCTGTCGGTTTCTGTTTTCTGTTGCCATTTGTAGCTAGAGTTTCAAGGTCTGTAATGATAACATTATTATTTGTTAAATAATATACAGATCTTCATAGCCAGATGAGTTGTTTATGGAAGAATTTTAGCACTGGGAAATGGTTAAACATGTCTTAGGAGGTCCATCTAAAAATAATTCATTATGCATAGCTTTTTAAGTATTCAGTATTTTCTAATACACAACATAGTGACATACCTTGAAGAAGGAAAAGGACTGTGTAGGTGCAGAACTCTGGTTGGCTTTTAAAGATTCATGTTTCTGTTTCTGTATGACCTTGGAAATTGTTTCATTATCCCTGTTTTATAGGGTCAAAATCCTTAAATCCCTTCACACCCAGGAGGTGTGTTCTGAAGATAAAATTCATTGTGAAAGTAGTTGTTCAGAATCACAGTGTCTCCAGAGTTTTAATCTACAAAACCGGTATGTGACAATACTATTCAGCAAGATTAAAATATACATTTCAGAATGCCACTCTGAACTGTGAATATTTTAGATATTGAATATTCTGCATATATATATTATGTATATATACTGAATATTCTAATAATAGAATCATTACGTTTGGAATAGACCTCTAAGATCATCAAGTCCAACCATCAACCCAACACCACCATGCCCAATAAATCACGTCATGAAGTGACACATCTACATGTTTCTTGAACACCCTCAAGGACAGTGACTGCAACACTTCCCTGTGGAGCCTGCTTCAGTGCCTCACAACTCTTTCAGAGAATAATCACAGAATCACAGAATCATTGCAGTTGGAAAGCACCCTCAAGATCATCTAGTCCAACCGATAGTCCTACACTACTCTTATCCCTAAATCATCCACTGAAGAAACACATCTATCCTCTTCTTAAAAACCTCCAGGG
>VWZX01006826.1:142652-184409 GCA_013399015.1 Galbula dea | reverse complement strand
CCTTCTTAGCCACCTGGGCACACTGCTGGCTCATGTTCAGCCTGCTGTCAATCAGCACCCCCAGGTCCTTCTCTGCTGGGCAGCTCTCCAGCCACTCCTCCCCGAGCCTATAGCGCTGCTGGGGGTTGTTTGGACCAAAATGCAGGACTCTACATTTAGCCTTATTAAGACTCATACCATTGGCCTCTGCCCATCGATCCAGCCTGCCTAGGTCCCTCTGCAGAGCCTGCTTACCCTCAAGCAGATCAACACTCCCACCCAGCTTAGTGTCATCTACAAACTTACTAAGGGTGCTCTCTATCCCCTCATCCAAGTCATCAATAAAGATGTTGAACAGGAGAGGCCCCAGCACTGACCCCTGAGGGACACCACTCGTGACCAGCTGCCAACCGGACTTTACTCCATTGAGCACAACCTTCTGGACTCAGCCATCCAACCAATTTTTTATCCAGCCAAGCGTGTGCTCATCCAAGCCACGAGCAACCAGCTTCTCTAGGAGAATGCTGTGGGAAACGGTGTCAAACACCTTGCTAAAGTCAAGGTAGACAACATCCACAGCCCTTCCTTCATCTAATAAGCTAGTTACCCCATCATAGAAGGAGATCAGGTTAGTCAGACAGGACCTGCCTTTTGTGAAGCCATACTGACTGGACCCGATCCCCCAGACGCAACTGGAGGCCATTTCTTCCTGTCCTATCACTAGCAACCTGGGAGAAGAGACTGATTGCCAACTTGCCTCTTTTCAGGTAGTTGGAGAGAGTGAGAAGGTCTCCTCTCAGCCTTCTCTTCTCCAGATTAAACAACTGCATTTCCCGCAGCTGGTCCTCCTAAGACTTGTGCTTTAGACCTTTCACCATCTTGTTTGCCCTCCTTTAGACATGCTCCAGCAACTCAATGTCTTTCTTGTAGTGAGGGTCCCAAAACTGAACAAGGTGTTCAAGGTGTAGCCTCACTGATGCTGAGTAAAGGGCAAGGAGGTCACTTCCGTAGTCCTACTGGCCAAGCTGTTTCTAATACAAGCCAGGATGCTGTTGGACGTGGACACACTGCTGGCTTATATATTCAGCTGGCTGTTGACCAGCACTCCCAGGTCCTTTTCCACTGGGCAACTTTTTTTTATCTTTTGCAACAGTGGCCGGATTGAGTTATAGCTGGGCTTTCACCTTTCTGATTTTCTGTTTACATGATCTGACAACATCTGTGTACTCTTTCTGAGTTGCCTGTCCCTTCCAAAGGTAATAAACTCTTTTTAATTTTCCTTGACACCCAGTGAAAGCTCCCTCTTCGGCTAGGCTGATCTTCTTCCCTGCCAGCTCATCTTATGGCACATTGGAATGGCCTGCTCCTACACCTTTAAGATTTGGAGGAAGATCCTAAGTTTTGTTTCTCTGGAGCATTATTATTGCAAGTTGAAGCATAGGAAGTTCCATGTAAACAGGAGCAAAAATTTTTTGACATTGGGGGAGCCAGAGCACTGGAGCAGACTTCCCAGAGAGGTTGTGGAGTCTCCTTCTATGGAGAGATTCAAAACACATCTGGATGCACTTCTGTGTGACCTGGTATAGGGAGTCCTGCTCTTGCAGGGGGGTTGGATTAGATGATCTTTTGAGGTCCCTTCCAACTCCTAACATTCTATGATTCTGTGATTCATTATCAAGTGCTACCTATTGCCTTGAAAATAATGCAAAAGACTGTAATTTGTATTAAAAGACTTTAAGGGCAAAACAATTTGAAGAATAAGACATAAAGGTGACATACAATTATTTCTATGTTGATGAGCACAGCAATTTTCCAGCCATCTCTGAAGTCTCTTGTTTCAAGGTTGGAGGGGTGATTCCTGAGGGAGACAGTGACTTCAGGTGAATGAATTGAGTGTTGTCTTCTCAATGCCACAATGACTACATCCAAGGCAGGTCTCACAACTAGGAACATTGCATTGCATGACCCTCTGGTAAATGGCCATTACTCTTACCTCTATTTCTCCCCAGATATTAAACTCCTCTGCTCTCTAAACATTCCTGATTTGGTTTTGCTTTCTTCTTTCCTACACTGGAGAATTACAAGTGGTAATTTCTTGGAGCAGGGTCATAAAACTGCATTCTTCTGTCTGTAAAGTGTAATTTCAGCTGTGCCAATTCAGATTTATGTCCTTTGCTTGCCATCCTCTCACTGAAATAACAGTTCTGCCAAATAGTGTCAGACAGGGCTTTTGGGATTTGAGCTTTATCCACCATGTTGATTGTAAATGACACAGGTTAACAAAAGAACAGAAGTGGCAAGAGTTCAGAGGCAGCTGTGTCTGACTACAGCAACAATTAGGCATTAAATGAGAATGCAAAGACTGCTGATTCTGTCTCTACTGGTAAGGATAATTTCCCCCAGAAATACAAAATTTTACGTATTGTGAGTAATTGGTTATCATAATATGGTGTCATGGTTTAGTCCCAGCTGCATCTGAGCCCCATGCAGCCTCTCACACACTGCCTTTCTACCCCTCCCTCCATGGTAGGATGGGAAGGAGAATCAGGAGCAAAATGCCAAACCCCTTGGGTTGGGATAAGGAAAATTGAATGGAATAATACAGAGAATGGAGAAACAACAGTATGAACAAGAAAACTAATGAAGTAATTGATAAACAAGCAATATAAGACACAACCACTCGCCGTCACCAAACCACATGCACCAAAACCTGTTGTCTGCCCACACTATCCCCACCTCCCACCCCTTATATAGCAGGCATGAAGTCAGTATGGTATCAAATACCCCAATGGCTGATTCAGTTGTCTGTCTTGGATGTAGACCCTCACAGCTTCTTGTGCAAAAATTAACCCTGTCTTAACCAAACCCAGGACAGATGGAGAAGGAATGTTTGGTTTCCACATCAAAGAAGCATTCCAATAATTAAAGACAGTCATTCCAAGAAGAGGAATGTCTTCTTTCCTATCAGCACCAAATTTTAATGCTCAGTAGCAGCAACTTGAAGCTGAACTCATTGAACAGATCGGTGATGTTGGCAGGCTGCTGGATTTATTCTTTCTTAGGCAAAGTCAAGGGTGAACTCATTTATCAGGAGCATTGGATTCCACTACTGTTGCAAGTTCAGTATATAAACAGGAGGTGTATTCTTGTTCTCTTTGACACTGATTTGTTTTTTTTTCTCTTCAGCAGTGAGGTCTCCTAAATTGTGTTGAGGTCTTCTCCTCAGTTTTACATTTCACTTCTGTCCATCTATAATGAAATCACTAGGGTACCTGGTTTAGTTTTTGTGGCATGTCCTCTTTTTGGAGATAAACCTATTGCAGTAGTCATTAAAAATATAATATCTAAACTATTATTGTTATTGCACTTTAGATGGATCACTTCAACTTTTTTTTCAGAGTTCTTGTAATACTACTTTGTTTGGAAGAGATTTTTAATGTTTTAGCAGACCTTCATAAAGTCCTGAAATTGTAAAACACCAAGGATTTTTATGTTTATGTAAAAAGCCTGTTCCTGAAGGTGAAGAATGACATTGGAGGGTAATAATTTGCCCCTGACAGTAACAGATGGGAGTGAAAGGCCAGCAGTTTGCTTCTACTTCATAAATGGCCATATTTTGACAGCAAATTTGATGTTATACAGAGTTGGCAAATAGTGCGAGAATTCAATATTTAGTGTGAAAAGTTGATACAGTTAGTCTGTTGATCAACTGGGTGTGTGAAAACATGACTTACTGACTTGAATTTACTGTCAGTGGGACTGGGTCACAGCGCGGTGAAGTTCCATGTGATCATCTGTAGTTCTTGCAGCAGCTCCTAGCACAGCTCAGTTCGTAAGTCTGCAAGTATTGGAGATTAAATTTTGACGCAGAAGATATGCATTCTGCAATGAATATTAGCACAAACAGATTGGCTTGCTTTCCGTCACTGCTGTTCAAGAGTCTTGAGCAAAGATTGGTAGACTGTGTTCATGTATAGTAACAGTTACTGGTCAGGCTGCATCACCATCTTCTGTGCATCCTTCTACTTTTATTACTTTAATATTTTTATTACTTTAATAATACTTCTGTTATTACCTGGAAATATAAAATGAGGTCTGACAGAGAAGAACTCATCCAACAGCTAAAATGAAATAATATGCAACTAGCCTTATTTCATTAAATAAACATGAGCTTAAAAATCCTAAAATACAGTATGCTGCATGACATTGCCTCTCAGGACTTGCAGTTAATGAATAGTTCCAAGTCAGATGTGAGTAGGAAAAAATAAAAGATTATCAGGCTGCAGCTGAAACATGTGAAACCTGAATATGAATCACAGACTATCCCAAGTTGGAAGGGACCCACAAGGATCATCAAGTTCCACTCCTATTTAGGCACAGGACAACCCCAAAGTCACACTATGTGCCTAAGTACGTTGTCCAATTGCTTCTTAAACTCCATGAAAGTTGGTGCCATGACAGCCTCCCTGCGGAGCCTGTTCCAATGCTCCACCACTGTCTGGGTAAAGAATTCCTTTTATGCAGGGAGAGGAAGAAGATAAAGCAGGGTTTTATGCTTACTACAGAGTCACAACACAGTTCAGTATTTCAGCAGATCAGATGCAAGAAAGTTTAACTTAACTTTGCAGAGACAACACATAATTATTTATAAAAAGCACGTAACATTAGGTATGAATCTGAATTTACCAGTGTGTTCAGAGCAAGCAGGTTTAAACAATTGCAAGAAAAATAGCCATACTTTGCAGTCAGTGTCACTCTTCCAAATCTTTGTCACCATCAGAGGGCTCAGCAATGTTAGTAGAGCTGACTTTTTGTTCACAGCTGTCATACCAACTCAGCATCCTAGGAGGTATGGATTTTATTTCCACCTAGAAATGTGTAAAGTAGTCCAATATTTGTACATGTATAATAGTGCTTTCTGGAAAAAATGAGTATACCTTCCTTGCACCCAGCTTGAATTTAAGAAGTCTGAATTTAAGACTGAATTGAGCCCTGGAGGCGGCATATCTCTCTTCTCTGACATAAATGGAGTTATGTGCTCCCCATTGTGTCAAGTAGTTACAGGAATAACTGATTACCCTCTTCAGCACCCAGCATCACCAGCGGGGCTTTAAAAGAGTGCTTGGAAGGGATTTTCTGAAGTTCTGCTTTTGTAGTCTAGTGCCTGGACATTATGCCATCATTATTCCATCAAGTCTGCAAATCATTTTCTTCTTACTTGCAGATACTGAACTCCAGATTTTTACAACATCAGAATTCAATTTGGCAACTCTGTAAAACTCACTACCTTGCTTAGTGCTGTGCACGTACCTAGCTCCCCAGCAGATGGAAACTTAATGTGTTCTAGTGGCCTCATCTCAGCAGAGAAGGTGAAAAGGATGGAGCACTCCATATCGTTTACACAAGATTTCTTCAGATTATTGACAATTGTTTTAAGAGGGGATCTTGATCCTTTCTCCGTGGTCAGGAATCATGGTTGCAATGTAGTACCTCCACATTGGCAGTGGGGAGGTTTAGGAGCTGGCCACAATTTAGAGGTCCCCACTAGAAAAAGAAGGTGAAAAATGAGTAGTTTGAAGTTATTTAAAATTCATTGACTATTGCATTACTGGTGGCTAGACAAAAAGCTCCTTTTTTCCCAAAGGATTTTATTGCTTTAAATATACCATGTTCAAGGGATATGATAACCTTTTGGTAGCCTTCATCAGATGTGGTAAATCTGGAACAGATGTAGTTGAAATGATTTATGAACATCAGTTACTGCATTCCAGCTTAGTGACTGACAGACCCCAATACTGTCTTTCAGAGTCTTAGCATCCTGAAGACCATGCTCCATGTGACCTCTTGTTTGGTGATGAAGACCCCTATTGTGTTCCCCAGGCTATTTATTACTTCTGATTTTGCTACAGGTGTATTTTCTTCTACCAGATTAATTAAATGTAAAAGAGTGCCTGATTTAACCTGATTTAGTTGGGGATGTCCCTGCTTACTATAGGACTACATGGGTCAACTGATTGGTCTAGTGATTAGGATTCCGTGCTTTCACCAGTGGGGCCAGGGTTCGATTCCTGGTTAGGGAAGAATCCTGATCTGTCAGGGAGGTTGGGCTAGATGATCTTTCAATGTCCCTTCCAACCCATGACATTCTGTGACTCTGTGATGACCTCTGAGGTCTCTTCCAACCCAGATGATTCTATGATTCTATGATTTACCCATGCCTTGACCTTAAATGCATCTATGTGTAGGAAACAGTGCAAAATCCCTCCTTTCTTCCCCAGCCTTTTCTCCAAGCCCCATATAGACTAACATACATGAAATTCTTACACGGTTCAGTCATCCAGGTCTTGCTTACCATGGATGTAAAGGCAAGGAGGACAAAGCCTTTTAGATGTTGCTATGTGTGGATATCAATCCACAGCTTTTCCTCATAAGGAAGGTGTTCCACCCCCTTCATCATCTTTGTGTCTGTGTGCTGGACTCTTTCAAGCAGTTCCCTATCCTTCTTAAACCGAGGGGCCCAGAACTGGAAACAATATTCCAGATGTGGCCTTGGGAGCTCCAGGTTGGGTAGAGGGTGTGCATCATTGTCTAACTTTGCATGTGGCTAGTTGCATTACTTTTCTATCTGTGTTTAATGTGTTAATGTCTAATCATTTATGAGGCTTAGTCTGGCCTGAAGCAAAGTGCGTGCTCTGTGTCACCAACTATTAAGTGAGAAATTTCTGTGTCAGCTAAAGGGTACCGATTACTTTTGTTTTCTTACCAACGGTAAAGACTAGATTCAGTAAATTCTGCCTAATCCCTTAATTTGAGGGAAGTCTGCAGAATAACAAAAATACCAGATTGCAGAGCATTTTCTGAAGGAGTCTGTGGTAACAGAGCCATCTGGACGTTTTATTGAATGTAGCCCTTATCTGTGCATTCTTGTTAGGCAAGGAAGCAGAGCTATAAAACCAGATTGAAGAGTAATGCCAGAACTGGATGCTGCAGAGGGAGACCTGTCCTCCTTCCTTTTTTGTAACATACAGTCTGTCTCCTTGTTTCAAAAAAGTATAGCAAAAAGTTGTTAAGAAAAACAGGTTTCTTCGAACAAATTAGATTATTACCCACAAGTCTGAAGGCACTGTCATGCACAAGAGTTAACTACAATCCTGTCTCACATTTTACTTGAGAATTGTTTTATTTTTTTTCCTTCTTCACTTTCTATCATTTGATTAAGCTCTTATGCTTATAAATGCAGAGCTTCCCCAAAGTGGCAGCAAAAGATGCATCACATTGACAGCTCAGTGGGCAAGGAGAAGGAAGGCTGGAGGGGTGCAGGCAGGGCAAGGCGGAAGAGGATGAGGAAGGGCATCACTAGCGCAGGCAGGGCTCGCTCCGGGAAGATGTGGGTGTGTGCTGTGTGGGGAAGGGCTGGGGGCAAGACCGGGCTGCCCTGGGGCGGGGACGATGTGGGAAAGGCTGGCTGCTATCCCTCTCAGGCTGCCCGTTCCCGTCGGGAGCACGCAGGAATGCAGAGCTCCTTTCAGCGCAGTCTTGCTATTTTATGTCTCTTTAACAGGGAAGTTTTTCTAATTTGGCAAATGGGTGACTTGTTCTATGTACCTTGTACTTGCTTTTAAGCACAGTTAATTACTTTAATTGATTAATATTGCACGGAGCAGTTTGCTTGGAAGGGACAGCTCTTCTGGGTTTTTTTGGACTAATTACCAGTCTGGATTTCTGAATGGCAATACTGCTGCTAATTAATCTCAGTACAGTTCTCACAGAAAGAGACCCTGATAAGAACTTGCCAATTAACATAAGAAAAAAAAATGTCAAGAGTCCTGTTGTGTTTTTCTGGCATCCACTCACAGTCAGATGAATATCACTTTCAAATACACAGACAGACTTAAGTATGAAAGGCAGTGGGGCTGTGAGGCTGCTCCAAACTTGCCCAGACATTATTCATTCAGGAGCTAGCTGTTATTTGTATGCCTGTTCACTCTTGTTGCCTAACGCTGCTTGCTATGGTTTTTGTAAGCAAGAGGAAGATGAAGCAGGGCATTGAGGGAAGTGTCCAACCATTCTCATAGGGAATTTCTCACAGTGTCCCAAAGTTAGTATCAATGGAAGGCTGAAAGGGATGTTTTGGCAGGGCTGGTCATAGCTTTAACCTAGTTCACCTGGTGCACCTGGGGATCTGGGATCTGCATGGGGCACTTCCTGGCTCAGGAGTGCTCCCACGGTGTGTGATGCTGTGCAGGAGGGTGCTGGTGGTGTTGGGCAGTGGGGACATCCCTGGGCTCCTTTGCTTGTTGCACAATGAGCAGTGCAAGCATACAGCCCAAGTATTTGCTTTGCTGCTTGCAGGAGAAGTTTGCAGCCTGTGCTGACTTTCCTGCTGCTTCAGCTAAAGCACAAATAGCTCCTGGAAAAGCCCACTTAAAACTACCTGGGGATGTTACAGGACTCTGATGTCAGCTGTATGTGTGGTGAAGATACCTTCATGAAAATTCAGGGCCAAGTGCTCACCTGGTGACAGTTACTCCAGACCCTGATTTGCATCAGCTCTGTGAGACCAGGGTGAATTATAAGGACTCCTCCAGCCAGGCTGAAGGAACAAGAACTGGAGCTATTACTAGTTTATTTTCATTACCTCGAATTTTCCAGAGCAGTGTTTCTGGGCCACAAGGACTATGTGCCACAGGTGTTTATGAGGGCAGTGTGTGCTCTGTAGATGACCAGAGAGCAGTCACGTGTTGGGACATACAATAAGCTCATGGAAGATGTTGATTTAAACCTTGGTGGTTGAATTTATTTCTTTTTTTTTTTCTCTCTATCTTAAAGGTCAGAAGATTCTTCACCACAGAAGTGATGTCTTAGAAACTGTAGTGTTGATCAACCCCTCAGATGAAGCAGTTAGTACTGAGGTAAGTCAGAAATAGTTCATTGGGTATGTCATAAAAGCTCCATTAAGTGGACAGGAAGACAGCAGTGAAGCAGATGTAGTTGAGATAATTCTTGAGTATCACTGAATACTGTCTTTCAGACTCCTAACAGACTAAGAGTACATCTGAACTGCAGATGAAACGACATGTTTGCAAATATCATGAAAAACATCGGCCATCCCTTAATTTTATCCCTGGTTTCCCAGAGTCCTGACAAAACATCAGAGGCATGGGACAAAAACACACCTCTGATCCCAGTACTCTTTTTGTCTTAATGCACCAAATTCCCTTCTTGTTGGAGACAGCTATGGTAAAACAGCATCTGCATTTCTTCTGCTTTTCCATTGTGTGGTAGCTCTGGATGTCTATTTTACATGTAAAAAAAGAGCCTGAAGGTGCCCTGAGACAAATTTAGGTCTTTGAGAGGAATTAGCAGCTATGTGGAGGTGACTATAGGTTGATATATCTATCCTTCAAAAAGCATGTGACATGAGCAATGGACTCTGGAGAGTGCCCTGGAAGAGGACTGCCAGTTCCTCATGAAGTCACTAGGGCAGAGTCAAAGAACTGAGCATGTTGCTCAAAGACAAAATTGACAAGTTTAGCTAGTGAGACTGAAGGTTGAAAAAGAGGAGTAATTGAGTAATTGCTTTTCTAGATTGTTCTGGGAAGCACTGACATAGTAGCATTTCTGCTGGGACATGAAGTGGCTGTGCTTGTAGTGCATAGTGAAAAATCACAGAATCACAGAATCATTACGGTTGGAAAGGACCCTCAAGATCATCTAGTCCAACTGATAGTCCTACACTACTCTTATCCCTAAATCATCCCCTGAAGAAACACATCTATCCTCTTCTTAAAAACCTCCAGGGATGGTAACTCCACCACCTCCCTGGGCAGCCTATTCCAATATCTAACCACTCTTTCAGTAAAGAAATTCTTCCTAATATCTAATCTAAACCTACCCTGGCACAACTTAAGCCCATTCCCTCTAGTCCTGTCACTAGTCACAAGGCAGAAGAGGCCAACACCCGCCTCCCTAGAAACAAATCCATTTTGTTACCAAGCTTAAGTGACATTAAACACAAACACGATGAAGGAGTCCAAAACAAATGGAATTTCTGAAGTTGTAAAAGTAAGTAAGTCACCTTAGTTAATGGCAACTCATTCACTAAAAAACTATGCATAAGAATCTCTTACAAGGCATTAGAGGTACTTGGTAAGAAGCAAGGGGGTCAGCTAGGTAGCAGCTCTTAATGCACTCAGACATTGAGAGTGAAAAAGCTATGAAGTGTGTGTGTGGAGGGAGGGAAGAGCTGAGGGAATTGCCAAAAGAAGGAAATGCTGTTTCTGTCACTGCTTCTCTTTGTACCTTTGTTGGATGACCACGTGGAATAAGACATTCTGAGGCCTATTAATGACTTCTGAACCCTGCCTTTACTTCTTGAGTATGGAAAATGTTTGGATAGTTTACTGTTAATTTCCTCTCACTCGACTGTGGGAGGCAATATTTTCTTCACTTTTCATCTTGCCAAACTCATCACAGTCAGAAGTTACAAGCTGAGATATACCTTGGCTGGATAAGCAAGGCTCTGACTGGACCGAAGCCAGAGAAAGACACTAAGGAAGAGACAGGAGAACTAAATCGGAGGTTGGAGTAGCTATGTTCTGCCCATTATGGCAAACAGAAAACTTAGTTTCATATATCAAGAGATTTCCATATTGTGTCTGAGGAAACAGTGATACATTATGGAGTTCTAACTTCACCAAAAGAGGAATTTGAATCCATCCATTCAAGGAAAAAGCAAAGGAAAGTGATATTAAAAGAAATTACTGATACTCTGGCTGATAATGGCCATACTGGTGGTAGTCTAAGCATGGTTCTGTCCAAAGCTCCTGTCATGTTCTGTCAAATGCTGAAATACCTCCCAGAAGAGAGAGGCTCAAGGAGGGAGAGACTGTCATTTACCAAAGAAAGCAAGTTTTTGAAGCCCCCATGAACAGTTACTTCTTTCTTAAGAAGATCCCATTCTGCTGCTCTGATGCCCCTGCAACTGTACCATAAATCTGAGAAACATCTGATCTCTTGACACTTCTATCTCTGTTCCCACTCCTTCTTTACCTCTGTTTTAACTGAGACTACATCTTGCTGTTCACTTCCTTCAAACAATTTGGGACTTGAACCAAGGGTAGAGCTGAACAGAGTCATCACCTTGTAGAATTCTTCTGAAATGGAGTAGTCTTGAAATCAAGAGATGAATTCTGGTTATACAAAGACACAGAATTTATGTATATCTTAAAAAATTTGTGTGTATCATACATTATACTCTGGAACCTGCAAGCATTTTTTTTTAAATAGTTTGCTAGCTCTGCAGGATGTTTTTCTTCATCAATTAATAAAATAGGTTGAAGGGGAATTATGTGACAGTCACGTATCGGTGATTCACAAGTGAGGAAATAATTTTGCTGTTGGAAAACAGGGTGAGTTTTCACGCAAGTTGGCAGACTGCCCAGCTCTGCTGCCAGCAATGAGAGAAAACATAGGCGAGGAAGACAGTTCTTTTATAGTTTTGGTATGGCTAAACCAGACAAGATTTGGGCAACACACATCAGACAACAGGCTGCACTTATCTCTATTTTTGTATCAAATAGAAACAGATACGCTCAATCCAGCAAAGATACTGCTGAAATTATAATTATTTAGTGCAATTAGTGAACACTAGCATTAGTCTTGTGTTTAATTAAAGGAACTTTCTGCTGCTCAGCATCAGGGTTACTTATTCAGCAAAATAACAAGGAAAATATAGTAAAGGTGGGATCTTCATTCAAATGCATACTTTTCAGTGTCTCTTTGCTACTTGTACTGAAAACAAGAGTTGTTCAGCTGAGATTCATGTTTGGCGCAGCCTCCCTTATGTGAACGAGAATTATTTAGAACAACTGATTGCTTAACAATCAATATAAAATTTTGAAAGAATAGCTTCTTAGGAGCGCTGAGGTGGTTATGTCATCTCCTTGGAGGTGGAGCTTGGATACAATATCGTGTGGAGTTGTTACAGATGGACTGAGCTCATTTGGTTTAATACATGGATATCCTTGTTCTGGAATCATGAGCATTTGCTTTAAAGTAGTTAAGAGTTATTTCAAGATGCAGAAGAGGGTTATTTCTCAGTAACAAGCTCATTTGTGCCATCTGTCATCCACTTAATTTACTCCTGTATACTGAAAAAGGTCTTGGGTTGCACACTTTAAAAACCCATACTTAGTGCCCATACTTAGTGACATCATGAGATGTAACTAGTGCATGTGACTGAGTGCTTGAAGTGCAAGTTTTTGATGAAGAATCATCCCTTAATTCAGGTTACAACAGAATGACAGTCTAAATATGATACTCCCATGTGTGATTTGTGGCTGTGATTTCAGTGATGTTTTCACAGCTGAGTGGTAAGTAATGCTGTACTGTGGGAAAAAAAACAAAAACCAAAAACACAGCCTTACAGAAGCTGTCTGATACATGCAGTTGTCCCTCTGTCTGTCCTGATGCAGCATTATTAAAATTCACTCAGTTATATAAGGAATATGTTTGTTCATTGAAAATTTTATTTTTTTCATATAGATTTTGTTCTGTCCTGCTCCTTGCTCTTTTTCCATGACATTAGTTTGGTTTACTTATCAGACCTTCTCTCTAATTGCTTACTGTCCCTTCTTTTTTCTATTTTCCATCTTTCTCATTGTCTTTTGTAACCAGCAGTATAACTTCATAATGTTTAGACAGTCCTGTGAGACTCTGGTGCAGAATGTTTTAAATTAGGAGAGATAAATGCACATTCTCAGCAGAATATAGAAATGCATGGTAACTCCCATTATTGATGTCGTTCTCTTTCATTCCTAGGTACGCTTAATGATCACAGATGCTGCAAGACACAAGCTCCTTGTACTAACTGGACAGTGCTTTGAAAACACAGGAGAACTCATTCTTCAATCAGGGTCCTTCTCCTTCCAGAACTTCATTGAGATCTTCACAGATCAAGAGGTGTGTTCAGAAAAGTGTCTTCCATACACTGTCATGGAATGGCAGAAGTCTCTAGAAGACCAAAAATAGCCTTCTGTGTTGTTAGAGCTAGCATCAACAGCCTGATTCTGATGTGCTTTACTCTTCATTTTAGGCTTTCTTTCAAAACTTTTATTTAATTTAATTTAGGCTTGATGTAAATTGCTTAACAAAAGAAATGCATCTTTAATTCTTCCTTAATTTGAGGAATTAAATTGTAACTTCCAGAAACAGGAAATTAAAGAATCTCTGACAATAGGAGGAGATAGAGCTGTGTTTAAAATGTACAGGTTGTTTATCTAAGGTGCATATACAAATTAGTCAAATTGAACTTGACACCGGATTCTTGCCTGGTGGCAGCTAAGTACTAGGTGACATTGAATAAGACAGAGGCTGTCTGCTGGAATAGATGTAGTTTTTTGCACAACCTACTTGCTTGGCTTCTTTATAGCAGTGTTTAAAATTTAGCCCATGAAATCTGTAGCTCTTGTGATTTTTATGTACCAAAAAGTATGAGGTATACCAGTGTTCAGTTATATTTGTTTCATGACTTGTTATTTTGCTGTCTTGTTTAATGTGCTGTGTCTGGAAGCTCCCACAGGGCAGGAATTCATAGTAAACAAGCTGTCACACCTAATTTGGCTGCTGTATAAAGTATATATTTAAATAAACTATGTGCCTGCATCCCTAGGAATTTAGTTTCCACCATTAATTAGGAGCTTGTCAGTGGAGTGAGATTTGAAAGTTCAGCACTGAAAAAGCAAACTTTACATGAGCTCCACCATAGCCTTATTGCATCAATTTGATCCTACTCTCAAAGCCTCTTTGTTTGGTATATGGTTGTAGGGTTGGGAAAGAGCTCAATTCTTACTCTCTGAAACATTCGTGATGCCTAAAACTCACTGACAGTTCACAGTTACTCCTCTGTGAATTGCAAACTCGAGCTCCTTTTATGTCTTGCTAATTAGTGACACATAATTACTTTATCACTCCACACAACACTAGGGGCCAAACCTACTATTACCGTTAGGAAGCAAAATGGTTGCCTGGAAAGCAGAGAGGTGGTGGTTGGCCATGAATTATAGCTACTGAGGGATTGCCACAGTGGTGGGCATGCAGGTCATCCTCCCATGGGTTATAAATAAGGCTTACTTGGCTCATCTTTGCGGCTGGCAGCAGGCTCACCAGCCAGCTGGTAAGCGTCTTCAGAAGTGTTCGCTTCCAGCTTATTGTTTCTGAAACCTTGGGCTCTCACAGCTTCTGCAAAAGCAAAAAAAGATCACATTTGCCATACTGCAGCCTCTGTATGCACCATTTTTTAAAGGCTCCCACTATCAGGGTATTTTTGATGGTCTACAAATTGGAAAAAAAGGTTAGAAAAAAGTTTTCAGTGGCTTCCTAAGTCATAATAAGAAGACTGTCCTGACGCTGTTGGACGTTGCAGTGTTAGGTTTACCGTTGGACTCTATGATCTTAAGGGTCTTTTCCAACCTAAATGATTCTAGCATGGGTGTTTCTGGCCTCTGCGTCTGCTGTTTTTACTTTACTGGACCAAACCTGAAGTATGGTCAAGGAATGTGCTTGTAAATAAGTCAATACCCTTTGGGGAATACTCTTCTGAATATAATTCAGAAATCCATCTCTAGCATGCAGAATTCCCTGCAGAAAATGCCTACAGGTGGTATTTTCAACTTTTTCCATGCCAGAACATTGAAGATGTCCCATTCCACTGCCTCTGAAACAACAGCTAGCAGAAGAAAACTTTTCTTTTAACCTCTGTGGTCCAGGGTAACAAACAATATTTTATTTTCTCTGAGCTGCCAACTTACTATTTGCCTACTCATTTGTGACACCTTTAAAATTGAGGATTCCTGAACACAGAATCACAGAAAGTTAGGGGTTGGAAGGGACCTGCAAAGATCATTCAGCCCAACCTCCCTGCCACAGCAGGATTCCCTAAACCAGGTCACACAGAAGTGTGTCCAGACGGGTTTTGAATATCTCCATAGAAGGAGACTCCACAACCTCTCTGGGCAGTCTGTTCCAGTGCTGATTTCTTAGTGTTCTGGAAAACTCTCCTGCAGTCAGTTATGCTAATCTGGGAGTGGTGCTGGTTTTTCAGGAGCCAGCCAGCAGAAAAAACTGCAGTAATGATGGTGTGGTGGAAGATATTCCATCAGGGAAGGAAGGTTGGTTGAGGAAGGTGGCTGCCCCTGGGAGGATGGTGGCCTCCTCTAGGCTGCAGTTACTTTCTGACTTTAAGAGGATATGCTTTTTCCCTTAGATATTTGGCTGGCTTTTCTGGGTAGACTGGGCTAGCAGTGAGACTCATGAGCCAGTGGTAAAGGTAATGGTAGCTGTGGCAGTGTTAGCTTCATAGTCCTCATACACTCACAATATAAAAGCTTATGGCATCTTCATATAAGATGGAGGCAAAGGGAAACCTTGTGATACTGTCATCTTTTGGACAATAAGGTCCTTCTTTGTATTTTAGAAAGTACAGTAGTAAACCAGTTGCAGTAACAGGTACCTTTATCTTCTAGGACAGGTACTCATTAGTGCAGAAGTGGAAAGGTTCTATCTATAGGATTAGGAAATATTTTATGATTGTAGTTAAAATAATTTACATACATCTTCTTGTATTTTTGTTTTACAACCCTAGATTGGGGAATTACTGAGCACCACACACCCTGCCAACAAAGCCAGCCTTACTCTGTTCTGCCCTGAGGAAGGGGACTGGAAAAATTCCAACCTCGACAGACACAATCTTCAAGACTTTATTAACATCAAACTCAACTCAGCTTCCATATTACCTGAAATGGAAGGACTCTCTGAATTCACAGAATATCTGTCAGAATCAGTAGAAGTGCCATCACCTTTTGATATTTTGGAACCTCCAACCTCAGGAGGCTTCCTGAAACTCTCCAAACCCTGCTGTTACATTTTCCCAGGAGGCAGAGGAGACTCCGCATTGTTTGCAGTGAATGGATTCAACATGCTTATCAATGGAGGATCTGAAAGAAAATCTTGCTTTTGGAAACTTATACGGCATTTAGACAGGGTAGATTCCATTCTGCTCACTCACATTGGAGATGACAACCTGCCAGGAATCAATAGCATGCTTCAGCGAAAGATAGCTGAACTAGAAGAGGAACAGTCCCAAGGGTCTACAATCAATAGTGACTGGATGAAAAATCTGATCTCACCTGATTTAGGAGTTGTATTCCTTAATGTACCTGAGAACCTGAAGAACCTGGATCCTAGCTCTAGAGTAAAAAGGAGTGTAGAAGAAGCTTGTTTTACTCTCCAGTACTTAAATAAGTTGTCTATGAGACCAGAACCTCTTTTCAGAAATACTGGAAATACCATTGATCCCATCATCTTATTTGAGAAAATGGGAGTGGGCAAACTTGAGATGTATGTGCTTAATCCTGTCAAAAATAGCAAAGAAATGCAATATTTTATGCAGCAGTGGAGTGGTACTAACAAAGATAAAGCTGAATTCCTGCTACCAAATGGCCAAGAACTAGACCTGCCATTATCCTACTTCACCTCTGTCTCATCCCTAATTGTGTGGCATCCAGCTAATCCTGCAGAAAAAATAATCCGAGTTCTATTTCCTGGAAACAGCACCCAATATAATATTCTAGAAGGACTAGAAAAGCTCAAACACTTAGACTTCCTTAAACAACCACTGGTTACACAAAAAGACCTAACTGGGAACTTTGCTAGTCCAGCTGTGAAACATACAAAGTTAAAACAACGAACAGACAGCAAGGAGAGTCTCAAGCCTGTTGCAAAGACACCACCAAACAAGCCTGTCAGAAAAGAATCTAAAGAAGAAACACCAGAGTCTGCAAAGTCTAGTCCAGCACCAGAAAAGACTCCAAAGTTGGAAAACAAAGAAAAAGTTCTTGTTAAAAAAGAAAAACCAGCAAAAGTGGAGACCAAACCTATGATGGCAGAAAAGGACATAACAATCAAAGAAGAACAATTATTAAAATCTGAAACTCCTGAAAAACAAACTACAGATGTAAAACCAAAAGTGTCAAAGGAGAAGCTAGTGAAAAAAGAAGTCAAAGCAAAACCTGAGGAAAAAGAAAAACCAAAGAAAGACGTGTCTAAGAAAGAGGAGAAAACACCCATAAAAAAAGAGGAAAAAACCAAAAAAGAAGAGATCAAGAAAGAAGTTAAAAAAGAGGTGAAAAAAGAAGAGAAGAAGGAAACAAAGAAGGAAGTAAAGAAAGAATCTCCACCAAAGGAAGCTAAAAAAGAAGCTAAAAAAGAAGAGAAGAGGGAAATTAAGAAGGAAGAAAAAGAAGCCAAAAAAGACATCAAAAAGGTTCCTAAAGAAACAAAGAAGGTGGCTACTCCTTCACCTGAAGCCAAAAAGTCAGCAGCAAAGCCTAAACCACAAAAGAAGGAGGAACCTGCTAAAAAAGAAGCAGTACCTGCTGGAAAGTCAAAAGAAAAAGGAAAAGTTAAGACTGTGAAAAAGGAGATCAAAGTCAGTGGAGCACCAGCTGCCCTTGCAGCAGTTGGAGTCACTGCTACGACTCTAGCAGCTGTAGCTGCTGCAGAAATTACAGCCAGTGGAAAGGAACTTGAAGCTGAGAGATCCCTTATGTCTTCACCAGAGGATTTAACAAAGGATTTTGAGGAATTAAAAGCTGAAGAAGTAGAAACAATAAAAGAAACAAAACCTCAAGTTGCAGTTATAGAGAATGAACTGAAACTCACTGGTACAGTACAAAAAGAGTCCTTTGAAGTGCATAAAGAAAAGTTAGATAATGAAGGACCTGCTGAGTCCTCTGATGAAGGTGTAACTACCACAGAGGCTGAGGGTGAATGTGAGCAGACACCTGAAGAATTGGAACCTGTGGAAAAGCACAGGGTTGATGACAATGAAAAGTTTGAAGATGAGGGAACTGGCTTGGAAGAATCATCTGAAGCAGGAGATTATGAGGAAAAAGCAGAGACAGAAGAAGCTGAAGAACGATGTGAAGATGAAGAAGAAAAGACACCACCAGACACCAGAAAACCCTATATGGAAGAACCAAGAAAATTTGAAGAAAGGTCAGAAGAAATAATGGCTGAGGTAGATGCCAACATTAAGGATGAAAAGTATATTGAAAAGGCAGATTATGAGGCATCAGATGAACGGGCTGAGGAAGACAGAGAAGAAGCAATAGAAAAGGCAGAAACTGAAGAGACTGAAGAAGATGAGGAAGACAAAGCAGAAGACCTCAGAGATGAAGAGGAAACTGAAAAAATAGAAGCTGAAGAAGATTATGTGATGGCTGTGGCAGACAAAGCTTCAGAAGTTGGTGAAGTTGAGGATAAGTATGGCCTACTTATAATTACACCAACAAAGCGCTCGGAGCCTCAGTCTCCAGCAGTCGAACCAGCCTCTTCCATCCATGATGAGACGTTACCTGGTGGTTCAGAAAGTGAAGCCACTGTTTCTGATGAAGAAGATAGAGAAGATCAACCTGAGGAATTCACTGCTACTTCAGGTTACACACAGTCTACCATTGAAATATCCAGTGAACCAACTCCAATGGATGAAATGTCGACACCCCGGGATGTCATGAGTGATGAAACTAATAATGAGGAAAGTGAGTCACCCTCTCAGGAGTGTGTGAACATTACTAAGTATGGGACATCACTGTACTCCCAAGAGTCTGGCAGACCTAAACTTTCTCCACTTCCAGATGCTTTTAACGGATTATCTGAAGGATCCAAAACAGAGGCCACAGAAGGTAAAGAGTATAATGCCTCGGCTTCCACCATCTCACCACCATCTTCATTAGAGGAAGACAAATTCTGTAAATCTGCATTCCAAGATGTATATTGGCAAAAAGAAAGTGAAATCCAAGGCACTGCCAAATTAGAAATCAAAGAACCCTATCAAGAAGCTGTTGGTGGAAAACACAGTCCAAGCAAGAGTCCAGCTGACAGTTTGTCTCCTCCATCACCTGTTGCCAAAACACCACTGAGTGAACGTAGTGTGAACTTTTCACTCACTCCTAGTAAGATCAAGCTCTCATCTGAGCCTATCCCCATTGCTACTTTGCCTGAGGCACATCAAGAAGTTGCTGAAGAGCAGTTTGCAAGCCCTGAAGATAAAACCTTAGAAGTAGCATCTCCCTCACAGTCTGTTGCTGGTAGTGCTGGCCACACACCTTATTATCAGTCTCCCACTGATGACAAGTCCAGTCAGCTTCCCTCTGAAACCAGTGAAAAGTCAGCAGAAGCTCCTGTTAGCTTTGAATTCAGTGAAGTCAAAGATGACTCTGCCAAATCCAGAATAAGCCCTATGGATGAGCCTGTGCCAGATTCAGAATCTCCTGTTGAAAAGGTACTCTCGCCTCTACGGAGTCCACCACTGATAGGTTCAGAGACCACTCATGATACATTTTTGAGTGCTGATTTGAAGTTTCACACTGGAGATTACAGAAGTCCTTCTAAGGATAAACCTGAAAAAGAAAAATCACCTGTTCAGATGAGCCCAGCTTCTGAAGCTAGCTCTGTGGGCCTTTTCCAAGAAAAACAAGATGAAAAAAGCATGGAGTTTATGGTTATAAAGGAAAGCTTCAGCCTAGAAAGGAAATTGGAAGATACAGAACCCAGCAGCTCTCAGTCTTCACTGATCTTGGATGAGCGAAAGTTAACAAGTGATCTCTCACCTACTCAAGTAGATACCAGTCAGTTTGGTTCTTTAAAGGAAGACACCAAGATGTCAATTTCTGAAGGCACTGTGTCTGACAAGTCTGCAACTCCTGTTGATGAGGTTGTAGCAGAAGACACCTATTCCCATATAGAAGGAGTAGCTTCTGTCTCTACAGCATCTGTTGCTACTAGTTCATTTCCAGAACCAACTACTGATGATGTATCTCCATCTTTGCATGCTGAGGTTGGATCTCCCCACTCTACCGAAGTGGATGATTCCCTTTCAGTGTCTGTTGTGCAAACACCAACAACTTTTCAGGAAACAGAAATGTCTCCATCCAAGGAAGAGTGCCCAAGACCCATGTCAATTTCTCCACCAGATTTCTCACCTAAAACTGCAAAATCAAGAACACCAGTGCATGATCACAGATCTCCTGAGCAGTCAACTATGTCAGTAGAATTTGGTCAAGAGTCCCCTGAGCAGTCTTTAGCGATGGACTTCTGTAGGCAATCCCCAGAATATCCCACAGGAGGCACTAGTGTACACCATATATCTGAAAATGGACCAACAGAAGTAGATTATAGCCCTTCAGATATACAGGAGCCTACTTTTGCACAGAAGATTTCCCCTGTGGAGCAGTTATCTTGCTCTCAGGATAAAGATATTTCAGAAATTATTTCAGTTTCTCAAATTGAAGCTTCATCCTCAACTTCATCGGCTCATACACCTTCACAGATAACTTCACCACTACCAGAGGAAACTTTTTCAGGTGCTGTTCCACCCAGCGATATGTCACTACATTCTTCTTTTACCTCAGAAAAGGTGCAGAGCCTAGGAGAAAAGCTGTCACCAAAGTCTGACCTTTCTCCATTAACTCCAAGGGAATCTTCTCCTCTGTACTCTCCTAGTTTTCCAGATTCACCTCCTGCAATCAAAGAAGCTAGTCACACGCCTTCATTATCACTGCAAGTGTCTTCTATCAAAGCATTTGGTTACCAAGAACCCCTAACAAAGCACAGTCCAGAACTCAGCCCAGAAAAAGAAGATTCAGAGAAAAGCAGCAGGTCACCAGAAGAACTTAGTTATTCGTATGAGGCCACAGAGAAAACTACTAGGTCACCAGAGGATATTAGCTACTCCTGTGAGAGTGTTGGAAAATCTACTAGATCACCTCAGTCCATGGATTATTCTTATGATACAACCACAAAAACTACCAGGTCACCTGAGGCCACAGATTATTCCTATGAGATAATTGCAAAAAATATCAGGTCATCTGAGGTGACAGATTATTCTTATGAGATGACAGGGAAAACCACCAGATCACCTGAGGCCACAGATTATTCCTATGAGAGAACTGAGAACATTACCAGATCACCTGATTCTATGGATTACTCCTGTGAGACAAATGGGAGAACCACCAGGTCACCAGAGGCTGTGGCTTACTCCTATGAGAAAACTGGGAAAGCCTGCAGCTCACCTGAAGCCACAGATTACCCATTTGAGACAACTGGGGGAGCCACTAGGTCACCCGAAGCTGCTAGCTATTCCTGTGAAGCAAGTGCACATTTCACTCCAGGAAAATCAATAGCAGAATCTCATCAAGACATTGACTTATGTCTGGTGTCCTCTTGCGAATACAAACATCCCAAAACAGAACTTTCACCCTCATTTATCAATCCAAACCCCCTTGAGTGGTTTGCAAGTGAAGAACAGTTTCAAGATCAAGATAAGCCATTAACTCAATCAGGGGGAGCTCAGCCACCTTCTGGGGGAAAGCAGCAAGGGCGGCAGTGTGATGAAACCCCTCCCACATCTGTGAGTGAGTCTGCCCCATCTCAGACTGATTCAGATGTTCCCCCGGAGACTGAAGAATGTCCTTCCATTACTGCAGATGCTAACATTGACTCAGAAGATGAGTCAGAAACGATTCCAACAGACAAGACGATTACATACAAACACATTGACCCGCCACCTGTCCCGATGCAGGATCGCAGCCCTTCCCCTAGGCACCCAGATGTTTCCATGGTTGATCCAGAGGCCCTGCCTGTTGATCAGAATTTAGGTAAACCTTTGAAGAAAGACCTCAAAGAAAAGACAAAGGCAAAAAAGCAGGGTACGAAGACCAAGTCGTCATCTCCCGTTAAGAAAAGTGATGGTAAATCAAAACAAGTGGCATCACCGAAGCCAGCTATAAAAGAATCTTTAGACAAAATTTCCAAAACAGCTTCTCCAAAAAAGAAGGAGAAAGAGTCTGTGGAGAAGGCAACCAAAAATATCTCTTCTCCAGAAGTAAAATCTCGAGGGGAAGAGAAAGATAAGGACACCAAGAATGCAGCAAATACAACAACATCAAAGTCAGCAAAGACTTCATCCACAGGTAAAGAGAGATAGCAATTCCCTAACGTTAAGATTTTCTTAATTGTTAGTGAAGTTAATTTGCTTTTATGTCAGCTGAGAATGTGGTTTATAGTAAATCCCCAAAGACAGTCCAAGTTTTAAATATAAATCCAGCATGTAAAGTCCCCACTTAAATACACGAAATTCACTACTTTAGCTTTAGTAGTCTGAGAAAATTGATGTCTCAGTTCGCTGAGGGTACATAACATACAAAGAACTTAATACTAGCTGTCTAAACTGTTAACCAACCAATAGAGTGAACCAACTACTAGAATTAAAAGTAGTACTGTTAGGTGAAGTGAAATAAGTAGCAAAATGAATCAGATTCCTCCTTGTAGGAAGCAAGTAGGCACAATTCTCATAAACTATGCAGTTTAATATTGGGGGAGGAAAAGGTGCTTTCAATCATTGCATGCTCTTATTACTTGGATGGATTCATTTTAAATAGAGTATTTAAAAAAATTATAACAGCAGTAAGAGCACTTTCAGAGAACTAAGCATGTACGTCATATAATTTGGTTAAAGTCATATGACATCAGTCATGACTGTACATACAGACTCCTTTTGAATGGCTGTTGTGTATTCTAAATAATAAAATATTAATTAAATTACAGAAGGAGGCATTGTGCTAATCTATTGTTTCTGGCACGTCTTGTTAGAGAGTGTTTGGGAGATACTTCTTGGTGTTGTCAGGACTGATGTTCCATTGAAAGCTTTTTTACAAGAAGCAAGTCTAGGATTTAGACTGTTCAACTAATGTCTGATATTTTTTGGGTGGTATTTTTAAGATGGATGTTTAAACTTTGAAATTCCTTTTGACTGAAGCTCTTAGAAAAAGCACTATACTACGTACAGCAGCAAAAAAACATGCTTCCCTCTACTTTTTGTAGTAAGTGGCTAATTTGTGTACGCAAATAAGGATCTAGCAGGCAAACACTTGTTCTCAGTTCCCTGAGGTAATTGCTTTACAAGTTTCTCTGTCCTCCCAAGTTGCTCCTTGACCCTTGTTCTGCTCATGTGTTAGTAGCTACCTGATGCACCTGTAAGGCAGTCTGAGCATATCAACAGCTAATGTGTCTTGCTATGTGCTGATATCTCAAATCTTGGGACTGTTTCAAATCTGCATGGCTCCCTTCTGCAACTCTAGGTTCTACATGCTTTCAAAAATCTGTACGTCTTAATCTGGAAAATAATACACTGTTTACTGAGTGGTAATTCAGTAATCACAGCCCTTCATAGTAATTGTTGGATAATAGTAGTATATTACCAGGAAAGGTTCAGACAATTTCTGGTTATATTTTAGGAGTTCTCATTGTATTATATAGTTAGAATTATTGAGGGGTTTTTGCCCCATTACAGTTAGGACACAACTAAGTTGGAACATGCCATTAGGTGTAGGACAGTGATACCATAATTGGACACATCTCACCTCAGCAGTTATGACTGTAATTAATAATTGCATATTTTTTTAACCAGCCTGTGATGTATTCTTTTGTTGCTTGATTTTCAAAGGACCTGGGAATGCTAAAGTGGCAAAATCTACTGCAGTGCCTCCAGGACCTCCAGTGTATTTGGATCTGGTCTACATTCCCAACCACAGCAATAGCAAGAATGTCGATGTTGAGTTTTTCAAGAGGGTGCGGTCATCATATTATGTGGTGAGCGGGAACGATTCTGCAGCTGAGGAGCCAAGCAGGGCTGTTCTGGACTCCCTGCTGGAGGGCAAGGCACAATGGGAGAGTAACATGCAGGTAGGTTCTTCACTAGTATATCTATCTGGAAATTTGGCCATCTCTGGGAAGAAACTATGGGAGGCCAGAGGACTTCTGGTGTCTGTGGTGGCTGCCAGGAAGTGTGGTCCCCAGTCTGGACAGCCTTTTTCACTGATGATGTGAGAGGACACCCAAATGAAGCACAGAGCTGCACCACTCTCAGCTGCTCCCCCATTTCTGCCCCTTCTGACCTATTCCTGGTGAATAAAACAGTTGGGAACTGTTTTACAGGGACATTTGGCAGTTTCATCTTGTTACTAAGCCATATATAATCCAAGTTTGGAAACATGGCAGTTTGTCAGTAGGAAAAACAAGTGAATGTTTCATGGTTTATATGGTAATCACATACACTTGGAAAGTTCATGTGCCTTTCCACCACGATCAAAAAGCAAACAAAATGTTTGGCCATAATTTGAAGAGCTATCAGTGCAAACCAGAGACTGCCACTTCTCTGGAAAGCTGCATCTTAGCACCTTGCAAAACCAAGGTTTTATTTTTATAAAATGTTTCTTTGCAGTCATTTTACCCTACCTATGTGTTTATTTATTTCCTTTTATCCATCCATTTATTTAAGTATTTATTGCATAAAGACCCATACTTTCCAAAAGGGAAGCATACCTGTTGGCCAGGTCTTCTTAAAAGACATTTTTCTTACCAGCTGTTTCTGCAGTCCATTCCTCTGGTCTTCCCATGTTTTGTATTGCAGGTGACCTTAATCCCAACCCATGACTCAGAAGTGATGAGGGAATGGTACCAAGAGACCCATGAGAAACAGCAGGACCTCAACATCATGGTTTTGGCAAGCAGCAGCACTGTTGTTATGCAAGATGAATCTTTTCCTGCATGCAAGATTGAACTGTAAGAACGAGACCAGGCATCCCAAGATTAAACTTTGTTTCCAGAAATTCTTCAGTTTGAAAACACCTTTTCTAAAAATTCAACCCATCTATTTCAACTGCTGAACTATATACCTGCCAAATGCTATACTGTGTCACAGTGATGCAAGTCACTATTACTTTTCAGTCTTTGCTGATTGCTGAGGGGGATAACAGTATTTACATAGTTGGGTTCAGATTACTATGAAAATACAGGTACAGTTTCTTCTCCACTGAACATTTGGAAACCATGCACTAGCAACCACAACTGACTTCTTCCAGGTAGAGGCATTTGCCCTCTAAAGAAACAGAGAGAGAAAGAGAGAGAGGGCTGGGAGGAGAAAGTAATAAGTAATTAAATCTGCGTTAGTCTCTTGGCAATAGATGTATTGCTTACTGCAGTCTGCTTATGCTGTCACTTGAAAATAAACTTTTGAATTTGTATCAATCTGAGCTATCACAAAGGGGATCTTTTTTCTACAGAATTAAAGTAGCTGGAAAATAAAAAGTAACAGAATGTGGCTAGGAAGGGACATACAACCTCAATGCTCATCATCAGTTTTCCACTTTAATTTGAACTCTGCATACTGACATACCATAACAATCATAGGCCAAATATGCATGTAGTCTACACCCCATCTAGACATGTAAAACCTTTCTTTCAACATGCAGAACTGTTGGTCCAGTGAAAGTCCACTTACTCCAGCCAGAACTGACCAGTCCACATGCTTGAACACCCATGTCCACTGTTGAATAACTGAAGCAAAATACCAAAGCAGTCAGGAGTACATACAGTAGACAATTTGCCTTAGAAAGTGACCTGAATGTACAAAGAAACTTGATGCACTTATTTTTTAATGTCAAGACATAAAATTTATAAAACATCTGTGTAGGATCATAAGTAAAGAAGTGTGAGTGTGCATGTGTGGTACTAGAAACCTATCAAACTGGTCAGACGGCTTGGTGCTATGTATGTTAGCTATGTGAACACTTTGTTGGTGCCCTTGGACAGCTCAACGAGGCAAGATGAGTATTTTTTTGAAAGCTTCTATTGTCCTGTGGAAGCAAGATTGAAGTGGTGTCCAGTATCAGAGTTACAAAACTTAGTGAAACATTCAGAATGATGAAAAAGTTTACCTGCAAGCCTGTACAGTATTCAACCTTCCTTTGTCATATCTTATTTTCTTTTAATTTAAGAGTGAATATGGGAACAAATGTACAGAAACCATTTTTTAGTGCTGCGTGAACTTTTAATAGATGAATTTTTAACAAACATTTTCATTTACAGGAAAATGCAAAGAAAAATTTTTCAGGTGAAGGCAGTTTTTTTTAGCAGTTTTGTAAGATAAATTAATAATGTTGTTTAAGGTTCTAGTGAGAATAGACACTGAGGTAAAATTTATCAAAAATAGTCAACTGCCAATATCTTTTGGGGATAAAGGGTGTGTGAAAGGGCACCCTTGGTAAAATTACCTGTTGATGATGACAGACAATGGGACTTGAAAAGTTGATTGCAGAATACTTACAAGGGTGTAAGCTACATTCTCAACCCACACAAGATCTTGAAAAAAGATAGAATAAGCAATAAGCTAAAATGCCCATTTTTTTCCTTTTTTTCTTTTCATTTTTTCTCTCCTCTCCTCTCCTCTCCTCTCCTCTCCTCTCCTCTCCTCTCCTCTCCTCTCCTCTCCTCTCCTCTCCTCTCCTCTCCTCTCCTCTCCTCTCCTCTCCTCTCCTCTCCTCTCCTCTCCTCTCCTCTCCTCTCCTCTCCTCTCCTCCCCTGTCCTCTCCTATCCTCTCCTTTCGCTCTTCCTTTCCTTTCCTCCTTCCTCTCCCCTTTCCTTTCCTCCTGCTCTTCCTTTCCTTTCCTTGTCTAGACTGCTTGCAGAGGCACAGCATTACTGTCCTGTGATTTAAGACCATTTTGGATTTTTTTTGTCTCAGAAGTTTTACCCCAATTAAAAAGATCTTGTTACATTCTACCTTGTAGAAGGCTTGAAAAACTGAATTTAAAGAAGAGGTAAAGGCCTCCAGAATGGAGATATGTGCTGGTCTGTATGATTCACCATTACAGCTGGTATTTAGTTTCATAATGTAATGAACTATGACCTCATTGTATTTTATTTATTTCCGTTCTACCTTGTTAGGATATTTCTGTTTAATAAGTATATGTTTGCACTCCTAATTTTTATGAGGGTATTTTATACTGCTTTAGGGTCCTTTAATTGTGGGTTCCTGAGGCCCATTAATGCTGTGAATTAGTTTGCCAGTTGTTGAGGGGTTTGATTTATTTTGTCTTCTCGGTTTTAAGGTACCTCTAGCAATGCTGGTTTTTTTATTGCTATTCCTTTTAAGTTGATAAGAGCAATTCAGAATGACTTTGGCACAAAAGGCAAGTGGAAATGTATTGTGAAAACAAGCATGTTTGCTGGGCTCATAATCATTGGCTTAAAATTTCTCTTGTAATAGGTAGTCCAAAATGTTATCAGCAAAATGTTCAGCAGAATAATTTGTACTATTTCTACAATTATTTCTGCTTTGTCTACTTTCTTATATAGGTCAGATTTCAAACTTTTTGAATGGGTGGGAACAGATTTTCTGACTATATCTGAAATGGTTTGTATATCTGCTTTGGTAGAAAATCTGTTTTAAATACAGCAGTGGTCCTGAGATTAATCTCACGCCACTTAATCCTGTGAATGAGGAGCAATTTCAGTACAGTCAAGGAAGTTTTGGTCCTAATGTAGATGAAATTGGAATCAAGCCTTAAGTCTCCCCAAGCAAATCTGTGATGGCTCAAGCATTTGTTTTACTTTTAAAACAATAATGATAATAATTGGACCTTTACAGCTGATCTTAAAATGTACATTCTACTTTTTTGCTGATACATAAATATTAAAACCCCAGTCTGGCTATTCTTAGGTATTGTAATGCCTGTTCCATCCATTCCCTTTCAAATGGCAACAGCACCTAGGTGCAACACAGCAATGAACTCCTCCATTAGCTCCTCTTGCCCTTAATGGCTTTCCTGCCTGTGAAACTAATCTAACTGTGCTAGTCTTAGTACTACATAATTAGTTTAGTGTAACAGTCATCAAAATGTACCATGTACATTAACAATGAGTGCTGTTGATCAGCATAGATTCCTAGGAGCATGGCTTGTTATTGATAACTCTAATTATAGATTCAATATCTAAGTGTAAAAGACACTTGACTTAAATGATGGTGTTACCCATAACAGCATCCCCAGTCATGATCTTTATGCTATTACTATACTGCTTCATATAATTCAATGAAGAATTAACTTTGGAAATCCCACTCCACTCCTGAACTTGGATAGGGCCTCGTTTGCATGCCTTTTCAAAGTCCTGTGGGGGGCCTGACTTCATTGACCTCTATTTTCACCCCATCTTTCTCAGAAATCACTTTTGATTTTTTTTAAAATTTATTATTTAAATTTACTTTACATGCAGTGGTAAATGGAGATAACTGAGTATATGAATGTTGGCTTTTTTGTCTATGATAGCTTACACATTTTAGGAGAGTTCTGTACTTACTTACTAAGATTTAATCAAATTGTTAATTGAATATTCAATCCTACCTACCACAAACAAGTCAGCTCCAAAGAGCACTTACTGTGCATTTGGGACATTACTGTCATACGCTTCTCTTTGTTCATCTGTCGCCAGAGGTTCTTGCTCAGTAATGATGTTTTGAGAGAAATAGTAATTTTGTTGGTCTGGATTTATTAGAAAAGCAAAAAGTATAATGTTTACACTTGAAAGAAACTGTAAGCTTTCATCTTTTCACTTAGTAATTGAAAACAACACTAAAAGCAACTGGGGAAAGCATTTCTTAGAGTGCAGTTATAGTATTCACCTGGTTTAAAAATGTTTGCTATTTAAAATTTAAAAAAAAGTCTGTTTGTTGTGACTTTACAAAAAAATCTTAAAAAAAAAAAGTAAATAAATAAAACAATGGCATTAGAATAGAGGGGGGGGGAAGAAAAAAAAAATTCAAAAGCAGCTTCTCCGCACTAGACTAGGTAGGAGCTCCAGATGGCAGGAGCCACCTCTTCAAGACTGGGCTGTAATCACTGTAAAAGAAGAAATCTGAAATATGCTTTCACGCATTTGCATGCAGCCATTATCTTTCAAACTCTGGAAAGAAACAGTCTTGTTGCTGGCTTAGAAGCACCTCGCACACCTCCTCTCTCTTGTTCTGAATGGTGTTTGTGTCAGTCTGCAGCTGTGTATGGTATTATGTCTTATAATCCTGCATCACTTCTACTCTATCCAGTCATATCTAATGTAGAAATTAGTTTCCAGTGAAAGTAATATGTAGTGCTTTTATGATATTTGTGTGCAATATCCCCTCTTCCATTGAGGATATTTGATGTTAAGGAAACAAACTCAGTTCCACAATAAAATACAGAAGTGGTAAAGTGGTGTTGACATGTTTCTTGTCTTTGTGTATGTATGTATTTTTAGGTTTTCGCTTTCCTTCAATCATGATTACCTACTATAAAGATTTTCTTCTCAAAAGATCAGTGAATATTTAAATGCTAGACAAGAACAAATCTGTATTTTGGAAATGCAAAACAAATGCAGAAGATTATTTTTATCTCTTGTGGCACAAAATATTACCATGGTATGCCATGATGTAGCTTCTTTCGTTTGTTCCTATTTCTGTATTCCTCAGCAGCACAAGAAAACACTTCATTTTCAGTAGCTGCACACTCAGGAGCTGTATTGGAGATGATACACAATAAAGTTACATCAAACTGAGCCCACCCTAATTTGGACAGGGGATGTTTTCCAAAGTTGTCGCAGTTTCACGAACATGCAGTTTGTCTTCAAAGGACACAACCTTTCCAGACTGCTGCTGCCCTGGGCTCTCAATTTATTTTTTTTTTACTTTATAAAACATCAGTCTACTGCTGTTAAAGGGACACTGAAAGATTCAGCTTTTTGCCTTTACAGTTTGCTTGTTGCTGTGGTGCTTGCTGTAGTGAGGTGCAGCAGTCAACACTTAACAGTTTTTAGCTTGGAGGGATGGTAATGACATGAAAGAAGGTAAAGGCAGAGACCAAGGGGTGCTCACTCCCAGAAGTGCCCCTGCAACATTTCCTTCACCCTCAACAGTCTTTGTGGGCACTTACCCGTCTCCAACATCTAAGGTTTGATTTGTAACTTCTAATGACACTATTATGAACTACTGTGCTTGTCCTGAGTTGGGCTGAACATGCTGAACTAGAGAAAAATGAAAACCAGATGAGGGGAGTCAACTTCTGCAAATATGGTTTCTCAAGTATAATCCTGCATGTGTCTATGTCAAGGTTTTTTGTGTTGTTGTGATAAGGTAGCTTCAGACTACTTAAAATATATTAAAATGATTGTGCAGAGCAGACCGGGGTAGGACTCAACCCCCATTACTGAACTGCAGGTGCAGGGTAAAGTTCTGGATTTGCTCAAGTGGGACCATTAATGGTACCTGTGGATAGGGGCAGGACAGTTCACTCTGTAGCATTTGGCTTGCTGCTTCCAGATGTCAAATGAAAGCTCCTTTCTTCAACACAGCTACTGAGGAGGAGGAATTTTATTTCCTCTACTGTTGTTAATGAACAAAGTCAATTAGCTTGTGAAGTAAACCAGATGGTATGGAAAATGATAGTCACTCAGACCTTTCCAGTCCATATTAAATGAGGGATCTGTGTTTTGACATCCTAGACCTGGAGACTGTTCAATACTGATTTCTAATGTTCCTGTGGTTGGGAGGAAATAGCAGCTTTTTGTGGTTTCTAGGATGGGGTAAAAAGAGCTGTCTCTTGGATAGAAGCTACCCTGACACCTCTCAGTTACTGCTCATTCCCAGGATTTCAGCAAAGCTTCTAGGATGCACCCTCCTTAGGGGGTGTCTCTGAGCATACAGTACTTCTGCTACTGGAGAAGCCTGTGGGAGGTTGTCTGCGCATCTGCTGCCAACCTTACTGCCAAAACAATTGCATGCCATGATTTACACATCATACTGCAGCTTGGCCCATAACCTGTGCTTGTGAATTACACAGAGAAGTGAAATAGATGGAACCTGTGTCCTAAATACAAACAATGCTAATTATATCTGACAGTGTTTGCATGCACTGAGGTTACAACCTGTATATCTATTAAGGTCATAGAATCATAGAGTCATTAAGGTTTGAAAAGACCTCTAAGATCATCAGGTCTAACCATCAGTGTAACACCAGCATGCCACTAAACCATGTTACTAAGTACATCATACGCTGTTTTGAACACCTCCAGAAATTAATTTTAACTGAGCTTCCACAAACCTGATGTTACATTGGTCCAGCTGTGCTACTTTCTTAACTTAGAGAATTGAAGGTAAACTGAACCACTGAGCCACTTCAATGCTTAATATGAACCCTTCAGAGTGCAAGCCAGTATTTCCAGGAAGAGTTTACAGTTTTGAAAGACATCAGTATAGCAGCAGTTACCATGTGTAAGGACCAGAACAGGCTTGAAAGTTTCTTTCCCAATTCACTTAAGGGAGGAGTTGTCATGATTTGCGATTAACAAGGTGTATTGAAAGCTGAACTTTGTCTTGATAATATAATGTTCTTGTCAAAGGGGCCCTAATGCTATTTAAATGCTTGGGGGTATCTGCAATTTAGAATGGGTTGAGTGAACTTCAGTTTAGCAGAAGAGTTAGGCTAGCTGAGTTCAGATGGTACAGTTTTCTATCACATCCTGTATCTTTAGTTACTCCTGAATTCATGTTTCGTCACTAATTCTTGACCTACATTTCATTCTCCACAGTTTCACAAGTCATTGTCCCAAGTTACTTGTCACTTATATCAGCATTACTTTTTCTTCCACAATCTAAGAGCCTTGTCCTAAACATCTTATCATTACATTTCTCTGAAGATAAGTTTATTTTCCACAGATGTGCTCATATGCTCACTAGAAATATATTTTGCAAGGTTCAGTTGTAGTTCCTACATAACCCCAGCAAACCCAGAAGCAGTACTTGCAGAATCAGATGCTGCTCAGTGGAGCACATCTCACATCCCTCAAAGTAAAGAGTACAATTCCATTTAGTAACTATGACGCCAGTTTCCTGAGGAGGTAGGGGAAGACAGGACACTTCCTAACCTGTGCCTGGGGCTGTCATCTGCCTGTCTCAGTGGCACAGTGACAGCTGCTCAGGTCAGAAACCCCCTTCCACCACCCAACCTTCATCTGCAGCTGAGGTAGGTCATTGTCCAGGTCCAACAGTTTCAGGGTGATCAGAGATCCCTGGGACAGGCAGGCAAGCGCTTGGGACAGGACACTGGGGGAGGGAACAGGTGCTTGAAGCTGTGGGAAGGGGGTCCAACACCAGCGCTCTGTGTAGGACACAGTGTCTGACTGGGTCTGAAAGCATCTACCAACCTTATCTTGGCAAGACCAGGTGTTACCATAAATAGGGCCCATCTGTGCAAGTCTTCAGGCAATATTTATTCAAGCTGCAAGGGAATAAATATGTAATATTTTTCTTGTGAACAATGGATAATGATCTTCAGTGCTTCACTGAAGGTGTTCTGGCAGTGATACTTGCAGGAGAAAAAGTTACATATTTGCTTGCCTTAGCAGCAGCATGTTTGGTATCTGCCATGGATTTGAATTGGGAAGCTGCTTTTTGAATGAAGAAAAAAAAAAAAAGAGCTTTAATCTTCAAAGTGTCATTTTTTTTCTCCTAACAACAGCCAAATTCATGACAACATACAAAAAAGGCTTTGCATTTATACTGGTTTCTGTTCCTTTTGGCTAGCATTGTTGAGAGGAGGGTCTCTCACACACCTGGGGAAAGAAAATCTGTTAACACTGCCTACCACATGAAAGTCTGCAGTACTGTACCATAAGCATTAGTGCAGACAGGCACTATTTAGGCTACTGGTCACTTCACCTGCCTACACAGCTCAGTGTGCATGCAAATGTATAGCTTCACTGAGAAGAACCTGACCCCATCCCCCTGACACCCACCCTTCACATATTCATAAGCATAAATGAGGTCACCCCTTATTCTCCTCTTCTCCAAGCTACAGAGATGCGTAGAGACTGGGGAGTGAGATGCTGGAGAGCAGCAGTGCAGAGAGGGACCTGGGGGTCCTTGTCAACAGCAGGCTTACTATGAGCCAGCAGTGTGCTCTGGCAGCCAAGAAGGCCAACCGTGTCCTGGGGTGCATCATGAACAGCATTGCCAGGCAGGTCAAGGGAGGTGATTGTCCTGCTCTACTCTGCACTGGTGCGGCCACACCTGGAGTATTGTGTGCAGTTTTGGGCTCCACAATTTAGAAAGGGTATTAAACTGTTGGAGCGCGTCCAGAGGAGAGCTACAAAGATGGTGAAGGAACTGGAGGGGAAACCTTGTGAGGAGTGGCTGAGGTCTCTTGGTTTGCTTAGCCTCAAGAAAAGGAGATTGAGAGGAGACCTCAAAGCCGTCTTCAACATCTTCAGTAGAGGGGCAGGCACTGATCTTCTTAATCTGGTGGATAGTGTTAGGACTAGGGGACACAGGATGAAGCTGAGTCTAGGGATGCTCAGGCTGGAGATTAGGAAAAGATTCTTCTTCACTCAGAGAATGGTTGGGATCTGGAATAGCCTCCCCAGGGAAGTTGTCTCAGCATCATGCCTAATGGAGTTTAAGAAGCATTTAGATAATGCTCTCAGGCACATGGTGTGATTCTTGGGGTGTCCTCCATGGGGTTAAGAGCTGGACTCGATGAACCTACTGGGTCCCTTCCCGCTCAGACAATACTATGATACTATGACAGCTTTAATCCAAATGACAGGTGAGGTCACAAACGAAAACAAGATGCGAAGGAGTGTGCCTAGGATAGGTGATACAAACAAAGGAGACAGTGTTAATACACCAATACCAAGGAAGATTTTTGGTTTCTTCTCTCCAGTAAATATTTTGCCAGTCCCATTCAGACACAGAGAGGCAGCTGTCTGAAAGTGCAGGAAGAAGCAGTAACATTTCAAAAAGTTTGAGATTGTCCTAGTGAGGAAATACTCTCTGGGCTGTGAGCTTGCATTGAATGAGTGCCAGGGCACTGGACTGGATGAGCTCAGCAGCTTTTTGTAGAATAAGAAAGGTTTTTTTGTTGTTCTTGGGGTTTTTTGATGCATGTATACACATATACACGTTCTTCGCTTAGCATCAGAGCTCACATTTAAGCATCAGCAGATCAAAAGCTGCTGTATGATTTCTCTGCCTCCCTTCTAAATGTGGCTGCCTGCATTACAGCAAGTGATGGATATCATAGGAGTGCACACAAAGCTGCAGGCACCTGGACAGAAGGGCTTTTACTACCTGGGCCCTAGGTGTTGACAGAAGGGTTCTGCAGACTTCTTTTAAAAAATAATTAACCAAGCAGCTGCAAAACGGGTTGTGTGTGCCATATGATTTATGTAATGGGGAAAACAGTCAAGTCTATCTTAATTTTCCTGGAGTGGGAAGGAGAAAAGGAGGTAAGTCAAGATGAGCTAGCTGATATTCTGTTTATTTTTCATGGTGCTGCACTTGTTGTCCACAGCTACCAATTGTGTGTCCCATAGGAAGCTGAGCACATGCCTGAACAGCACTGGCTTGTGAATTACCCCATCTCACAATATGTCTTATTGTTGATCTTACTCAAAGCTAGCGCTTAAGAGAGAGTACCAAAGAGAAGAGTACCTCCCTCCCATCCCTCAAGCTTCAGTTGTTAATTCAAGTTTCCAACTTCTTGAATTTGAGCTGTGTCCCAGGGCCTCAAATCTCAGGGTATCCAAACACATGGTACCCTTGGCTGCTTGCTGTCTGCAGAGCCAGGGGGACACTACCCTTGTGGGGCCACATCTGGAATATTGTGTCCAGTTCTGGGCCCCTCAGTTGACGAAAGATAGGGAACTGCTGGAAAGAGTCCAGCGCAGAGACACGAAGATGATGAAGGGGCTGGAACATCTTCGCTATGAGGAAAGGCTGAGGGAGCTGGGTCTCTTTAGCTTGGAGAAGAGGAGACTAAGGGGTGACCTCATCTATGCTTTTAAGTATGTGAAGGATGGGTGTCAGGAGGATGGGGTCAGGTTCTTCTCAGTGAAGCCCAGTGACAGGACAAGAGGCAATTGTTGTAAGCTGAAGCGTAGGAGATTCCATGTGAACACACAGAAATTTTTTCACGGTGGGGGTCCCAGAGCACTGGAACAGACTGCCCAGAGAGGTTGTGGAGTCTCCTTCTGTGGAGATATTCAAAACCCGTCTGGACGCACTTCTGTGTGACCTGGTGTAGGGAATCCTGCTGTGGCAGGGGGGTTGGACTAGACGATATTTTGAGGTCTCCTCCAACTCCTAATATTCTGTGATTCTGTGACACGCTGCCTGATGTGACAAGGCAGAGACAGTGCCAGCCTTCCTGGAGAAGGAGAAGAAAGAAATGTGAAATGATACACAAGAGGATTGAGGGTGAGGTCAAAGGGAAAGCAGCAATGAGGACTGCTGAAGAATTCAAGAGGGTGCAGGTAGGTTGTGGGAAATGTGATAATTTGCTAGGTGAGAAAACAAAAGCTGGTTGCTATTGGGTGAGATGGCAGTAGGACCTGGGGTGAGGAGAAGATGGAGGCTACTGCACCACACAGAAGTGTGGTCTGGATGATTTGGTAGTGAGGTGGATTGTGAACTGGTTGAAGGACAGAAGTCAGAGTCATGGTCAGCGGGATGGAGTCTAGTTGGACGCTTGTGTCTAGTGAAGTCCCTCAGCATCGGTACTGTGACCAGGTTTTTTTAATATATTCATCAATGACCTGGATGAGGGAACAGTTGTGCTGTCAGAAAGTTTGCTGATGACACTAAACTAGGTGGAGTGGCTGACACACCAGAGGGTTGTGCTGCCATTCAGCGTGACTTAAGAGAGGCTGGAGAGTTGGACAGGGAGAAATTGAATGAAATTCAAGAAGGCCAAGTGTCCAGTGTTACACCTGAGAAACCCCAATCCCATGGATCAGTATAGGTTGGGGACTGAGCTGTTGGAGAGCAGTGAAGGGGAAAAAGACCTGGTGGTCCTGGTAGATGGAAGGATGACCATGAGGCAGCAGTGTGCTCTTGTAGCCAGGAGGGCCAATGGGATTCTGGGGTGTATTAGAAGCGGGGTGAATAGTAGGGCAAGAGAGATTCTTCTCCCCCTTTACTCTGCCCCGGTGAGGCCACATCTGGAGTATTGTGTCCAGTTCTGGGCCCCTCACTTGAAGAAGGATAGGGAACTGCTGGAAAGAGTCCAGCACAGAGCCACAAAGATGGTAAGGGAGCGGAACATCTTCCTTATGAGGAAAGGCTCAGGGAGCTGGGTCTCTTTAGCTTGGAGGAGACCAAGAGATGACTTCATCTATGCTTTTAAACATGTGAAGGGTGTGTGTCAGGAGGATGGGGTCAGGCTCTTCTCAGTGAAGCCCAGTGACAGGACAAGAGGCAATGGTTGTTAGGCTGAAGCATAGGAGATTCCGTGTGAATACATGTAGAAGTTTTTTCCCAGTGAGGGTGCCAGAGCACTGGAACAGACTGCCTAGAGAGGCTGTGGAGTCTCATTCTCCAAAGATATTCAAAACCCATCTGGACACACTTCTGTGTGACCTGGTTTACAGAATCCTGCTCTGACAGGGGGTTGGACTGGATGATCTTTCAAGGTCCCTTCCGGCTCCTAACATTCTGTGATTCTGTGATTCTACAACGGGGAGAGAACAGGGGCCCTAGTGTACAGCTGGCATAGCTGGTAGAAGTGTCAGAGGTGGTTTCTCACTCAGTGTGATACTGAAGGGACACATAAATGAGAGGGCCTGACAAAACTTTTGCCTCTTTAAGCCACAAGTGGTCTTGACGCTCTGGTGTGGGTGTAGGGTTTGGCGTCCTTCATCTAGCACCAGGAACCTGCTTTGCTGCCTGCAACGCAGCGCATCCGGCAGTGAAACCTTCCTCTCCCAAGGGCAGAAGGCAATGCTGGAGGCAATTTGCATAAAGGCAGAGAAAGATTCTATCTACAGCCTTGGGTTGGGCTCAGGACACTCAAACTTACAGTACCTGGAGTAAAACAAGGAAGCAAGCTGTAATGTTCATTTAACAGGCTACTCAGAGGTTAGAGGAAGACTTTTTTTTTCTCCTGTTGCTGTAGTAGTTAAGTCTAAATAAATGGAAAAGGGGTTTAGTTGTAGGGGAAATGAAGCATGCTGTATGAGAGAGGTGGTGGGCATGGCAACAGGCATTTTGCTGGAACTCAATTAGCATTAGCAGCCTATCTGGCGTATCTACAGAGCAGGGTGAGGGAAGGTGGAGGTGAGACTAGAAACAGGCAGGCTCCTTGTGTGGTGAAGAAACAGATGCAAAGAAAAAACAAGCAGAAAGATGGCAGTGCCCATTGTGGCCTAGCCAAACAGTGTCTCACAAGCAGTAAGATCAGCAGGTGCAGTGGCAACAGGTCATGTTATCAAGAAGGATTTTAAAACACTGTGATGGTGCAGAGAAGATCCTGGGAAGGAAAAGTGTTGTCTGCAGAGAGAAGCTGAGTGATAGTGAACCTCTGGAGGCACAACCCAAGTTCTGATAATGAAGAACTGAAAAATGCAGTTACAGAAAGGTCACTTTGTTCTCCTGTGGCCAGACTAGGAGTGCTGACCTCTTTCAAACCACCATATTTAAGGAAAATGTTCTTCCGAGTGTGTTTGGGCCCCTACTCTCCCCTAAGGTTCCTTAACTTCGAATAAGAAAGAGGAAGAAACTTCAGGAAACTTAAGAAAAGCTGCCCAAGAAAGACCATTTCTGGTTTAGTTAGGTTAAGCCACAAAATCATCCACTTACCTGGAGACAGCATGCTTTTACTGCAGCTTGAAATGAGTTCACTCAGATTTGCAGAATGTTATCACTAGATTTACAGTAAGTTTGTGATGTGAGTTTTAATCACTGTTAAGACTGACAGCTGCGTGATAGAACTGGAAACTGATCATCCTCATAGGTCCCTTCCAATTCAGAACATTCTATGATACTATAAAAATGCGTATTAGACCCCATGGTAAAGCATTGAGATAGGAACGTTGCTGCCGTAACATGCTGCAACACAGAGAACAACAGAGATTTTGCTAGGGTCTTCCCATGTTCAAGGAACTTGCCCTGCCATGAGCTGTATAAAGTTGCTGGCTGCAGCTGATGAGATTTGGTGGTGACAGAGAACATAACTGGGAACAGACGCGGATGCACCCTGCAACAAATGCACTATGATCCTTTCCTCCCTGGCTGTTTCCTTGTGCTCTGTGTGAATAGCCAATCTGAAGAATGGGGCACAGGACTGTGTTCACAACTGAGACAAGAGAATTACGCCACAACCTAATGAAACCTTCATGAAACAGCACCCAGAATATAAAAGAAAACTGCACTGCAGTATGAAGCTCCTTGTTGTGTGCAAAGGTGATTGTGAGTGTTTCTCTCTGAGCTTTAAAATAGAGATCAGCGTGAGTGAAGTCAGAAATTTCTAACTTCCTCACAGGAAAGGCATATCTGAGTGCTTGTACAAGTGCTAACTCACTTGGCTAAAACTCCCTGAACCAGTCTGAAGTTAGGCTTCCAACTCCATGTACTGTAGCCTGAATTTTCCAAATGGGTTGGGAATAAAAAAGCAATCGATATACATTAATTCTCTTAATGTCTGTAGTTCAGAGTAGCCAAGGCATTTTTTCCTTTAAGAAACCCCTACTGAAACAACTTGCGTTGAAATTCTTCCCTCTTCTTTTGTTCCATTCACCCTCTACACCCTTCATCACAGACAAGCTACTTCTTATGTCTTCGTTTCTTTGTGCTGCCTCCATTCCACTCCCTGCCTGGCTGATGGAAAATACATCAAACGATGAAGATTTCTAAACCACATGGGCTTTACTTTAGGAAACAGGCAAAATGGAAGAAGTTTAATTTGCACAAATGTTATGGTTTGAGTTAGAACAGAATTAATTCTGTTCAGTGACTTTATTTTCTAAAAGGTATTCCATCCCATGTGCATGATGTTTGGTGTCAGCTTTCCCCCTGCCACCTTGCCAAAGCTGCCTGCTAAACGAACTGCCCCTTTAAGAAACCTGAAATTCCTGAATCTTAAGTAGGGACCCTGGGTAGGGGGGCTGGGATTTAGAGCGTGTTGAGACCTGTGCCCTGCTGATTTCGGACTGTGCGGGGAAGTTGGTCTGTACTGATGTGCTGGGGGCTAGCTGGGATACAAGTGAAGCTGCTACCGGGGGACTGCTTCAACTGAGGGGGAACAGCGTGTCTGTGCTGTGGGCTTGTGCTGGGCTACGCCCGTGAGCCGATAGCGGGATGGAGAGAAACTGAGAGCTGGCACCAGGATGGTTTGGTATTTGGGTCCTGTATATGTTTCATTTATTATTATTACTATTATTAAAGCAGTTTTAGTTTTTACCTTCCAATCCAGAAGCCTCTCTTTCTGCCGTGGGTCGGGGAACAAGCCTCCAACCACGACAACATAGCAGTCCCATACAGTCACACTTGCAGCAGGATTGAAGTGAAATATTAATAACAGTGAGCACTTCAGTTCACTGAAAACGGAATGCATGCCACTATTGCAGGCTTTGAGTTCCAGTGCTAAGCAGATGCTTTAGCTACCTTCCTAGCTTCCATTTCCTGCTTAGCCTTTTCTCTCATTAATCTTTCTCTCTCAATGAGAAGTGCTTGTTCTTGCTCCCACTCCTGTAGCTTCTGCTCATGTTTTGCAATGTCTTCCAATTCACATGCTGGTAGCTTTTCTTTGACAAGCTGGGTAGTCAGGGTTAGCAGGCTTTCAGTTTCAACCTTGCCAAGTGAACGCAGAGTAGAATACAGCTCCTGTCATAGAAAGAGAATTGGTGGAGAGTGAAGAGAGGCAGTCAGTCACAAAATAATCAGCCACAAAATGCTTCCCTGTAACAATGAATACATCGCTGTTTGAATCTGTCAGCCAGGCTACACAGGCAGCAGTCTATACAGACCAGATAACTATTTTATCCCAGCAAAGTGTTTTGACTGTGGTAACTATTACCTCTTCTTGAAATATTAACCTCTAGAGTAATTTTCTTGAGCAATAAAACTGAAACAAGTTTCATTTTCACAAATCATTGAAGTTCTTTTTACTTTTTCCAAGTTCAGATCTGGATATAGCAAAGACCAGCTGACCAGTCAACTACAGTAAATATAATCTATACCTCTTGATTTTGCATCTTAACTTCAAAACTGACTGAACAATTTGCTCCACAGTGCCTGCATTAGCATCCCTCTCAACAGATGCACATCACTTTAAAATGCTCTCCTGCTAAAGGCATACTAAGTAACTCCCATGATTTTTCTTCCCAACAGCTACTGTGATCTGAGACTTGACTAAGCTTACATTGACTGTACAATAGTACTAAAGGAAGGGATATTTTTTCAGGGATATTCTGCACTGTAACTAAGAGCAGGACTTCAGTAACAAACTGCGCAGTATTTCTTTATCTTTACTTATCTAGATTTCATGTAGCATAAAAATGTTAATTAATTCAATTAAAACGATGAATCATCCAGTGACACTATTTCTGGTTTTCTTAGCCTTATGGCTTATTAACAATCTGATTAACTGCCTTAAAAAAGTGCAGATACACAACCGAGGGGTTTCCTGAGGGAGAAAGATGACATGGCACCAGCAGATTCTTTACCCCTTGATCACTCATTAAATAGTAATACATTCTCCTGATTGTTCTTTTAAACAAAACATTTTACTGACCCTAGCTCTTGCAGAAATGTTTAAAGTATGCATCCTAAAGAAAGGTACATCCACACTTCTCTCCTGGGCCCTCTGAATAAAGCCTATTGCTCTTCTCTGCACGTTGATGGAAGGAACATGTGAAGATCATTCACCTCCAAACAAAATTGCAGTTCTGGGGCTGTGCAGATATCCTGACTTCCACTTTCAGTTATCACTTGAAATTTATGTGCTGGGCTGCTGGCCCACAGTGTTCCTCCTACCCCAGCCCACACTGGCAGTAAGCTGCAAAGGCACCGTCTTTACACATTAACACAGTTCCTGTGTTAATGCCCTGCCTTGTTCTTGTCCCCTCTGAAGCCTATCCACTTCTCTCTGCCTTAAGCCAACAACTGTAGGCTTTGCTGTGTTTTGGCAGACCCCTGAAGTTTTAAACTGGACAAACGGCAGATTAAAGACTCTTTAAAATGCTAGGCATGCAGGTCTGAAGGGCTTGGGTATTTGTCTCTGTTTTTGGGGGGGGTTTTTTGTGTTTTTTTGTTGTTGTTGTTGTTTTGTTTTTTTTATTTTATGATTAAGAATGAAAACAAAATCAATGGCTTTGAAGCTAATGGACTAAACCCAAACTCAGTAATGTTTAGGTGTATTCGCCTCTATTTTGTTTGAGATGTCAGTAAGTACAAAATGCATCAGTGAGAAATACGAAGAGACTGTACAGCTTGGGTCTGGGGAAGGAACCTGACAACTATACTGATGTTTACAGGCTAGATGTGCAGTTTAAACTTAACTGGTTTAGATCCTGCAAGCTCTCCCTATAATCACTACTGAGGATGTGCTGAAAAGAGGGTTTATACGCTGGACCTAAGCAATATGAAACTGAACTACAGAAATGCAACAAAAAGGAAACTAAAAGGACTTCTCTCCTAAGTCATTACTAGTACAACTGAACTACTGGATGTTGTCTACCTTGACTTTAGCAAGGCGTTTGACACAGTTTCCCACAGCATTCTCCTTGAGAAACTGGCTGCTCATGGCTTGGATGAGCACACGCTTGGCTGGATCAAAAACTGGTTGGATGGCCGAGTCCAGAGGGTTGTGCTCAATGGAGTCAAGTCTGGTTGGCGGCCAGTCACGAGTGGTGCCCCTCAGGGGTCAATGTTGGGGCCTCTCCTGTTCAACATCTTTATTGACGACTTGGATGAGGGGATAGAGAGCACCCTTAGTAAATTTGCAGATGACACAAAGCTGGGTGGGAGTGTCGATCTGCTTGAGGGTAGGCAGGCTCTGCAGAGGGACCTAGACAGGCTG
>VWZX01006826.1:105389-142606 GCA_013399015.1 Galbula dea | reverse complement strand
GAGAGGGTGCAGAGAAGGGCAACTAAGCAAGTCAGGGGTCTGGAGAACAGGCCTTATGAGGAGAGGCTTAGGGACCTGGGGTTGTTTAGCCTGGAGAAGAGGAGGCTGAGGGGAGACCTTATCGCTCTCTTCAGCTACATGAAAGCCCATTCTAGGGAGGCGGGTGTTGGCCTCTTCTCCCTTGTGAATAGTGACAGGACTAGAGGGAATGGGCTTAAGCTGAGCCAGGGTAGGTTTAGATTAGATATTCGGAAGAATTTCTTTACTGAAAGAGTGGTTAGATATTGGAATAGGCTGCCGAGGGAGGTGGTGGAGTCACCATCCCTGGAGGTTTTTAAGAAGAGGATAGATGTGTTTCTTCAGGGGATGATTTAGGGGTAAGAGTAGTGTAGGGCTACCTGTTAGACTAGATGATCTTGAGGGTCCTTTCCAACTGTAATGATTCTGTGATTCTGTGAATCTTCCCAGCTCTGCTGTGATACTTCAGTGAAACTAATTTAGGAAAGCAGCAGGCTCTATGTCCTGCAGGTACCAAAAGGGCACATTCTTAAGTAGGTGAATCACTGATTTGTATAAGCACTCTCCAGGACTCTGCATGCAAGCAGCTAGAGAAGGAGCACTGCTTTTAGAGAGGGTGTTCCCAGCAGTTCATCGCAAAAATGCTGGGAGCACCCACTGTTCACTGATCACTGACGCAGATGGAAGGAACTGTTTGTGGAACACTGTAGCAAGTACTGAGACTCAGCATACAGGATCTGAAGACGGGTAATTACAACACAAATGACAGTGCCAGACAGAGTCTGAATTACAGCTCTAAAGGCTTTTATCTGGAAAGAGCCAAATGCCCTCAAGTCCTGTTTGGTTTAGTGGAAGTAAAGGACAAGCCATCTCTCACACATTTTATCTGTTAGACTGTGGTGGATTTTTCACATCCTTCCACAAATGGCTGTTCTGAAGGTTGGTGTGAGACATGGAGTCCAAGTATGTGTATAAAAGCCATGAAGGACAAACTACAGTTGAAGGCAGGATCTGCACATCTGGAGCAAATCCAGATGCCTTTCCTCGAGTACCCAGGTGTATGACTTTGAAAGAGAATTAGGCAAGCAGGGGACTGAAGCAACTGGTTTTGAGCTTAAGGAGAAAGACTGGGACATGCTGGCTAATGCAGGGCTGGACAAAGTGCCACTGAATTTTTTTCAGCAGCTGAAATACAAATCCTGTGTTAAGATTACACCACACATGGGGCAGATGATCTGTGCTTGGGACAGCAGCTGTGAATGCAAACATCACCAGGTTGCTTCAGAGCCTTCATCGTCCCTCAGACTTGTGCTGATTTCTAGTGAACTTCGCTGCCCAGTGAACTATACCCAGTGGTGTCCAGGGGTTCGTTCACGTGAGAAGACTGGCAGGTGCTGGCCTAATAGATTTAAGAGAAGAGTCTTGAGAGCTCTTTCAGGCTTATCTGAAATGGCATTATGACTTGTGAGCTCCTTTTCTGATACAGACAATCAGAAATTTGGCTTATTTACATATAAACTACTGTTGGACGCCTAGACTTCACATGAGGGTTAGGACTTCTGGTGAGAGCTTAGACCTAAGCATCCAGACTGTAGTTTGTCAGCTTAAAGTCAAGGCACTTACTGCCACAAGAGGGAATGCCTGAACTGGTTAATTATGGAACTTGAAAAAGGTTGAAGTGAGATGAAAACTACCGTCTTTGCACTAGTCTGTCCCCAATTTGACATTCAGGCCTTGTTTTGAGGATTCTGCGTTGTTTTCTTAAGAGATGGACAAAGGAAAAACAATTGGAGACTCCCAAAAATGTCTCACTCCCTCCTTCAAAGGGCACTTGTATTTACCTCATTCACTGATGAGGCACATGATGAATTATCACATGCTATGCCATCACCAAACACTTCTTAATTAAAAGTTCTAAGTGCCTAAGAAGCAAGTTTAATATCCAAAGAGTAGTGACAATTAATTTGTGAAAATAAAACCAAACAAAAGGATAAAAGTGTGTATGTGAGATAAAACCACAGGATACTAGTCTTTTAACTCCTGAAATTTCTTTAGAAGAACAGTGGAAACTGATGGGCTATGTACAGAGTACTACTTCTGGAACTGTAAACCAGATTAATTTCAGCCTGGGGTATTTGATTTTTACCATAGCACAAATCAGACATGATAAAATAAAGGGAGCTCATTATATAGCTATGAGATGATCAAACAAAACACACTCATTATATACCTATGCCCTAATGAACAACTGTTTGTGACTTATATTCTTATCATCAGTATGACTACCTAAAGATAAAATGGAGCTGATACAGCCATACTTAATTCCCCAGACTAAAAGCATAGGATGCAACATTCCTACCTTATTGTAACACATAAAAATGGAAAATAAATTCAGAATAGTCTCATGCCTATTACAATCTCTTTTAATGAGAAAGAGGCAACACAAGTTCATACAATGGATCTCTGATGCCATATCACTTCAGTGAACAGGACTGGATTCATCATTTTGAGGTATGAAAAGAAAAGATAAAATCCCAGCAGACAGATAAAAGACAAGTGGCCTTGAGCATTTGTCTTAGTGGGCTGCTGCTTCCTGTTTGAAGAAGTGAAAATGCAAGGTGACATCAGTCTCAAAAATGCTAGGCAGGACTCCTGATGTACTGAATGGGTGTCAGTCTACTAGCCATAACAAACCAACATATATATTTTCTAGTATATAATATGGAGATCTATTACAGCTTGTAACATTAATATAAATTAAACTGTCTTACCTTGAATCGGCTGTAGTACTCAGGAATTTTAGACTGCTCTGTTTCTTCTGATTCTGCATACTGTGATTTTTGCTCTGCTCTGCTGACTTCTTCTGCTGATTCCAGATCAGGTTTTGCTTCAAGAACAGACTGCAAAATTGTCTGCAGAGCATCAATCTGAACAAACACATTTTGTCACTGTTAGCATAAACAGTTTGTAACTATAATCTGAGTAACGCTGCTGTCATCTTTACAAACAACTTCATGAGCTACCATGTTTTTTGAGATTACTTCAGTGTATGATAAAAAGAAAGACCAAATTCTCAGAAAAAATGAGACTTATTCTTGGAATCTTTGTACTGCATTTGGGACCTTTGAGGTTGGACATGAATCACACTCATTTGGAGATTTTCTCAGACAATTCAAAACCACAAAAGTTGCTTTGCATGTTTGCAGTTAAACTACATAGTGTAATACTAAATAATATTTCTATTATGTTGTTAAGACAGTAATGGCAGACAGAAGAGACAATCTTCTACTTAGAAATGAATGGAACCTTAACTTAAACCAGAGAGTAAGGGAATGATAATTATTAGGCAAGTGACTTGAAAATATTTACTCCAAAATGCAGAAAGCTCATTTGAAAACCTCCTTTTTAGATAACAATACTTATTCAGCCAAAAAATAATACTACATTTTGGAAAAGAACTAAGTTCACAAAACCAGGGCAGTGTCTTTCCCAAGTAACTCTGTGAATGTGATGGTATGCAAGGACAATGACTTAGACCACAGCCTGTACTTCTCAGTGCTATGCATATGGATTTACTAGACTTGCATAATGGTCAACCTAATTATGCCAAAGAGAAACCCACAATATTACAGGAAAAAAGGGTCTATAGCACTTGACATTGTTTCCGTCATACCTGCTGCTGAATTCAGTGGAATTTGACTGGACTGATGCCAACACTGACCTGCTCAGTGCTCCAAGTCCTTCACCCATAACAATACTGCATTTTAGCATTTTATTTGGAAATAGTATATCAAAATATCTTGCACAGATTTTAATAGCAAATCTTAATGAGAATTTAGGCAGAAAAGACTGGATGATGCACAGCAATTGCTTTACTCTAGGAAGAATAGGGACCAACTTATTTTCCACGTTTTCCTTTCTGCATTAGGGTCACAAAAACGCACAAAAATAATTTTGAAACTAAAAAAACCCATTCAGGCCTACTCTTGGCCCTCAGCTTGATGAAATTTATGCTTGTAGTACTGCTACCTAAAATCCAAATAAGGCCAAGTATATCTGCAGGGAAGTTTCTGTGTAGCTCTCACAGTCGTTTTCTGGGCTCTATTACTGGATTTGTATAGAGACACTTGCAGCATCAGTGAGTAATCAGTAACACACTTATTTTCTAAGTTTTTAGTTGTTCATTGAACAAGATAAAAAGTGTCTCAGTGAAGAAAGCATTGCTAGGTATTACCAGTGTTTACTGTTTCTGCAGCATTAGGATACAGAAGGATGAGATCTTCTATGAACCTGTTGTACCACATACAAGATGCAGCCTTGTTTCAACACTAGGATGTTCATGTACAGCCCAGAGCAAGCTGAGGAGTTCCTTAACTTCTCTAGGATTTGTAAGCAAAAAAATCACAAGTGTATTAAGCTGAGTTCTTCAGACTGGGAATAAGGAAGAAATCCACAAAACCACACACCAGAGGTAACTCAAAATGTTAAAAGTTGCAGATGTAATCCTTCCTTGCACTATACAACATAACAGAGAGCTGCTTCTGAGCGCAGAACAACAGATAGGAGAACATGTTGAGCAGTCCCCTGGCCTTTTTTGTCAAGGGAAAAGCAGAGACTGCAAGCCTAGCAGTAATGCTACCAAAAGGGAGACTCTCATAATCACAGATGCCTTCAGGAAAAAGTACCAAGAGGAGGACATGAGACCTCAACGCTATTTCTGTGATTCAGCCCCTATGGTGGTGGTTGACTGACTGAGAATCAGCCTGATGCCCCATAGCACTCCTAAGATCAAGTCCCTTAAGTCAGTGCTGACTTCACAAATGGATGGGTTCCACCTGTTCTCTCCAACTAAGGGCACTACAGCCCTTCTTCTTGAGAGGACACCACATCATGGTCTATAACTTCCTCAAAAGGGGAAGTGGAGGGGCAGGAGCTGATCTCTTCTCTCTGGAGATCAGTGACAGGACCAGAATGAATGGCATCAAGCTGTGCCAGGGGAGGTTTAAGTTACATACTATGAAAAGGTTCTTCAACCTGAGGGTGGCTGAGCACTGGAAGAGGCAGTCAAAGGGAAGCAGTCATAGCGCTGAGCCTAGCAGAATTCAAGAAGCACCTGGACAAAGCTCTTAGACACATGGTACGACTTTTGGGGTTATGCTGTGCATAGAGGGGAGCTGAACTCAATGATCCTTGTGAGTCCATTCCAACTCGGGACATTCTAGAAATCACTCTGTACAGCTTCTGGACCAGTATCACTTAGGACATCAATTCAGAGGGCACAGAATACATTTAATTCTGTGCTGGGTGTGGAACAAGCTAGCAGATAAACAATGTATTTCACTCTCGCTGCTAAGAAGTATGTCTCTGAGTGACTTCAAAAGCTTGGGAAATAAATAGCACTTTACCATCCTCACAGATATGGGCTTCCTGTGACACAGACCTAAGTGTCTCTATGAGATGGGGAAGGCCTAGGAAATGTACTCAAATGGTTTGTAGCAGTAACAGACACTCACTCCCAAGCACATGCCAGGAGATTATCATCATTAGATGATCCTAAACAGTACTTCTATGTCCCAAAGACTTCTGAAGTATTGCTGGGCCTCTTCTCATTAGCAAGGCACAGAATTTACACGTTTTACTGGAGTTTGGGCTGCATGAAATTCTGTTTACCCTTCATACTCACAGCTTCTTTGCAGATTTTGCTGTCCTCTGACAATGAAGCTACGTTCTCCATCACTTGTAAGGCTCTATTCAAGTATCCAGGTGTCCACATCAGCGGCATTAGATTGTACACTGCTCTAAGCCCCTTATTCAACTCCACTTTCCCTGTTACAAAAAAATACTTTAGCATTATTACTTCAAAACTATGCTCGTAATGGAATCCATATGAGTTGGCTCTATTTCTTGGAAGTGACAGCAACTGTCTGGGCTTGTGTAGTTAAACACACACACTCTTCTAAAAAGCTGCTCTGATAGAACTACTACCTTACTTTATTAAGGCGTTTTCTTTTTGCCAGACTTCATGGCCATTTTATGTTTGCTTCTGCTTCTTCCCCACTTCCCCTTCCCCATGGCCTTGAAATTTTGTTCAGATGGAAAAGAGGGAAAGTGGTCAAGTTTTCTGGTTGTCTGGCAGTTCTAACAGCAGCTCTCAGCAGGATGTCTGACAAATGTCTCCCTAGCCTTTTGGGACTGACTGTGCAGTATGTGTGCACTAAATCTGAGGCTCTGGACTCACCTCTGTGGCCTTTAGGGTCTTTAGGACCACATGAGTACACATGTCATGGCCAGACCATATTTACAGCACATGCTCTGGACAACTGTACAGCTTAGTACTTTTACTTCTGCTGGATGTTCCCCAGAGAAAACACAGGAGACCTGCTAAAACGAAATTCTGGTTCTTATTTTAGGACATTCTGTGCAACTTGTCTTCAGTGACTTCAGCAAGATCTGTGATGTGCATCACCACTGACATGTGGCTTCTCTTCTGACAATAATTACTAAAGAAATACCAAACATAAATAATAAAGGAAATGTACATCCCATTGCAGTTGATGAGTACTAATTTACAATGACTGTCACTCCAAGATTTTGATTTTGTCATTGTCAGTGTAATAAATCATACTACTTCAGTGTAGCTTAGAAAAGCTGTAACCTAATTTGCACTCTTGCTATGTGGTGCTTAGGGACATGGTTGAGTGGTGGACTTGCCAGTGCTGGGTTAACAGCTGGACATGCTCTTAAGGGTCTTTTCCAACCTAAACAATTCTATTATTCTATAATGACACAAAAATATAAAACACACTTTACTCTTCTTTGCATAAGAGAACAGTATAGGAAAAACAAGGTCGTAAGTGCACAGACAAAGCTTATGGACTATGGGTAAATGAAAATAGCTGAAGTGCTTGAGGCCACTGTGCTCATAGATACCTTTCACTCTCTCAGAGGTTGCTTCCATCAGTGTTGGCAAGACTGTGAGATACGTGACATAACAGTAAATAGCTTTGGATCTACTGAATGTCAATGTCATGGAATGAGTACTACTGCTTACAGGCAACAATGAAGTGCATTTCTGAAATACAGCCACTACTTAACCGATCCATATGACATAAAAATCACTCCAAACTGAAAGCAAACTGGACAGCACAGTTCCTATTTGTATCTCCACTGGATAACAAATTACAGCTCTATGGAAAAGAATTTTCACATTTATCCCACTTTTTGTCTTACAGTCATGATAAATCCAAATCAGCATCCTCACTCTGCTACTGCACATTGTATTTTGAGGCCACATCTTAAGAACTACACATTTCTTTACCCTCAATAAATTCTATAATATAATCCTGCAGTGGAACAACAGCATAATCATAAATTTTAAATTACGTTCAAGTACATAATAATTTTGTAGAGAAGATCAAAGCCTATCTTCATTATGTTCTTCTAAAGGTAATGAATAGATTACCTCATTCCACATTCCCCTTCCCTCCAGTTCTGGATATACTCTAACTGCTCTTTAATGATACAGCATAACATAAGCAGTGAAAACTCCTTAACAAATACAGGATAAAGGCACTGCTATCTGCAGTGATATAGTGATATATAGTGATTTTACAGTGAGTAGTAAATGTTTTTCAAGCCTTGCTCTCTGAATTCTTGAGGTTTAAGGATTATTTTAAGAAGCTCACTAACTAGAAAAAGAGTCTATTGCCCATAACCTTAAATTTGCGTTATTGAACTCTTGTTTTTCTTTTTAAAAATTTGCTGGTCCACAAACAAACCAACACTATCGTTTTTCAAGAATGTTTTTCTTTCTTTCAGCTGCCAATCCAAACCTGCAAGGAACCCTAAAGGAGGTTTTGAAGCTGGGTGATAAAGGACATACCATTTAAATCAGTACTACCCCCCAGGCTTACAAAACAGATTCAGCTTTAACTCTGAAATTGTTCCTTCCACTGTTTCTGACTCTTTTTTTGTCTTAGCCTTCTCTTTGATTACATTTTAATAAAGCAGAGATGCCAATTTAATTCAGCCACTGAAGACAAGAGGGAAAAGACAACTGTGAGGCAGGTAAAACTTACCAAGAAATGCATAGCCATACAGCTGGGAGCTAAAACCCACAGTGTTTGTTTGCTTTAGACCTGTAAGCACTAATGATGCTCCAAGATTTCTCTCCTCTTCCCACTGTAAATAATGCAAACTACATAAGCGTTCCTTGACAAACACAAACATAGAATGGCAGCAGCCATAAGACAGCACACACAGCTTTCATCAGATGTCTTAGCAATAAAGAATCATTAAACGTGGCTAGTGTTCAGAATAGTAATATGCACATCCTGAGGAACAGTACATAGTATACTGAGTAACATGTCTCTTTCCAGAAGACAGTAAAATGTGAGTGGTTGAGATTTTGCATGGAAGTCAATCAGTACATTTCCTTCAGGAGAGGGTTACACTGACATACACTGGCCAAGCTGTGGCTCTGTCCTACCACTTGCTTCAGTGTAACACCACCGAAGAGAAAAATTACATGGGTTCTGTAAGAGTAGCCTTTTATTTTAAGTATGTGGTAAGAGACATGCTCCACTATCCTTCGTTAGAACAGCAAAATGCTGAGGAAAAAAAACCCACTGCTAATGGCTGCTCTGAATCTAAAATCTGCACTGTGAAAAGAATATATGCAACTCACCAAGACTACTGTACGCCCCAGGATTAAAAGCATAGCTCTCTCCAGAGAGAAGTACCAGCTGCCTGAGCCAGACCACCAGTGATGGTTAAAGAAGGGCACCCTATCAGTAAGTACATTAAACCACAAGGGTAGTATGAATTTTATTTTGTGATAGCACATTTTTCAAGACCACAGAAGCAGAAAAGTCAAGGATAAATGTCTTTTTCCTGCAAGTCAAAGGAGCTGAACAACTCTGATTGCTAAGAAAATGGAAGCCATAAAAGGCAACAGGTCGCATGAAGTTTGACTGTCTTAACACGTGGTTTTTGTGGCAGGGTACTTCAGTGTCTTCTTTATTACTTTATGACCTGAAACAAATATAATTGTGAAAGGAAGACGCCTTCTGAAAAATTCCCTGAGGTACACTGAGCTTTAAAAAGCACAAAAAGTTCAGCCTTCTGGTTTAATGCATCATTCAGAGGTGTCTTTTCAAGGTATAGTACTTTTTTTGTCTCCATTCAGGTGCTACAAGAATTTTCATGTTATCATCTGGCACAAAATCCATCCCCTGACAGCCAGGCAAGGTATTTCCCTGACCCAGAAAAGGGATTCAAGGAGATAGAGCTGCTTCATGCTGAATTCAGCACACCAACTGTATGCTATAGGAACATCAGATACAACTGGAAAAACAGGGCTTTTAGTGGTCTAGGTTCTTCTGGGAGCTAGCCCATCTGGCTCCAAGAGTTGGAGGAACTGCAAGAACTTAACTTTAATACTTCTACAGTGGAACATAGCAATCATACTTATGCTTTGCAGCACTCAAGCAGGAAATTTCTGGGGAGAGCCAAGACCAGTCAGGTATTCAGTGGTGTTTACAGCAGAGAAAAATTGAAGCTTTCTATCACCAGAATTATACACGCTAAGGACTAGCACCATCACATTGCACAAGGCTCAGCTTTTGAAGTTAGAGAACATTTCATCGGGCTACTGGACCCTAAGCTACTGCCAAGGGCCTGTCTACACCAGGACAATGGCTGACCCGTGTCACACCTTGGGAAAAGGAATGGATTTCAGGAGCAGCTGAGCTGATCTCTTAACTCTGTCTACTCTCACTTCTTAAATCAAACACAGAAGATATGGACTGAGCATTATGACATGTTGAATGGTACTCTGTATGGTTTATGCATATAAAAATATGGTCTATTCTGTCTTTAGAAAGGGTTATTTCAAGATGTGTATTTAATAAGTCAGAGCTATATAAATATGCTTGACTTAAATGTGTCATATGTCCGCATCATCCTTGTTAGCATGTTCAGCTTTCATTAAATGCTACGCATACAAGAAAATTAACTGCCTGAAGTGATGGACATGGCAGAGCCCTTTGCTGATACTTCTGAGCCCCTTCTGCACAGGCAGAATAATGCCACTTCCAAGAGCTTGTCATGGGCCTTAAGCAACTGAGATGTGAATAAGAAACCCCTAATCCTTGGACACAGGAGAGAAGCAACAAATTTAATTTCAAAACAAATACATACTAGAAACAATACATGCAAAGCCAAATGGGATAGTAAAATCCCTAGTGAAAATGTTTTATAATTCTGCAACACCACCATTACTAACCTCTAATGGTGAGTAACAGTCATTTTAACAGGGTCCTGTACAATAGTTGACAGGTTTTTTGTGTTAATTGATAGAGCCCTCTTTCAACTGAACTGAAATGTCATTTCACAGTCTTCTAATGGGCATACATTACATCTAAAAATCCCAACACACCCTCCCTTTCTGAAAAAGGAGCAAAAAGGGTGACAAGTTATTTGATGGCTTTCATATTTTGCTTTCTTTTTTTTTACTTTCTTCTGCACTTGCAAAAATAATGAAAAAAATAGAGTATTTATTTTATCCAGATAACTTAGGGGAAAGAAAATATATTTAAGATTGAATGCCCAATTGACTGCACCATGACACTTAGAAACACAGGCTTTGTGTATCATTTTGAGTGTTGTTAACTTACTGTATGTTCAGATTTGGTTGCGAGGTACTGGTATAAAACATACAGAGAAAGAAGCTGTGTTGAGAATTCATCAAAACTTTCTTGAAGCATGATCTCTGTTACTACTGACATAGCATCTATGGAGGAAAACAATACATAATCAGCAAGTGCAAATTTACACAGTTCCCTTTCAAACCAAACCATATTCACCGATTCTTTAGTACCGCAGTATGTTTTGAATTAGTTATGGAGACAGTTAAAGATTTCTTATGACTAGTAGTACAGAACGTCTTACTCATTTGGACAATTCAAATGCACTGTGAGAAGGAAGAATGGGTTGAATAGTATGAGATCACAGCAAAGGAATAATTTTGCCATTTAGCAAAACCTTCACAATAAAAGCAACAGACAAGTCCTGCAATTCTATCACCCCTTTCAGTTATTCTACATGAGGCATACGCAAAAAGTTCAGTTCACTTCAGGTCTACAGTACCAGAAAACTTGCAGTGAAATGAGTATCTTAAGTATTTGTCAATAAACATGAGAGGATTACTCATCTCAACACTTAAACAGTCAATAGTGAAAGAGAGGCACTGCAAAATGGCCATTTAGCATAGTTGGCTCTCCCCAACAACACAAGAGAAAGTCCAGACAAACAGTTTAGATATGTAGCTTTTTGAATAGCTAAATGTAGGTAAGATGAACTGTACCAACACACGTTTTGATTCTTATTATCAAACTGTCACTAGTAACTCCTATGATGTTGTTAGCATGTAAGTCAGACTGCAAAAACTAATGAAGTTGGTTTACATTTGGAACAGGATTAATTACAGCAGAAACGGTATGCATTTTAAAATTATATAATGACTAAAAGTCCAACAGAAATGAGATGCAAACATGCAGAAAAGTAGTTTAAAGGAAGGAGAAGGCTTGTTTTCAAGGTAACTTCAGAGAAAAGTTAAAAAGTTTCTAATTCAAAGAAAGACTGCAGATATAGCATACAACTACAGATGCAGAACTGGTATCTATTTTCTTACCTTCATATTTCTTCTCCTTTATAAAAGAATCCAACAAAATATTAAATGTAAAATTATCTGGGAAGATTCCATACTGAACCTGAAGAGAAGAAGGAAAGAAAAAAAGTCAGTGTGAAAATCTCCTGTTCAAATTTTACCGAGCACAGAGCTGCAGGTATCAGAAGGATCAGAAACACGACACTGCACAGCACTGCAATGTGTCAGTCAAGCAACACAAGATTAGCATGGCTCCTGTGATGCAGACCGTCTAAGTTTTGATAAATTTGATTTCTTTTGACATTTTATCTGAGTATTTGAGAGGAGGAGATGCACTGCCTATCCGGTTTTTATGCCTCTCCTGTATCTAGCATGTTTTGGGCACTAACACTGTTAAAAATCAGAAAGCTTCCTGGGAAAGAAGAGGAAATAGAAGCAGCAAAAAACTTCAACTAAAATTGAAGTGCAACATTAGTTTTTGTTTTGACAAAGAAATATCTGACCTTAAAATTAGTTTACAGAACATGGCTGCAACAGGAATTTCAGGTAAGCCAGACCTGTCTCAAAAAGCTGGCTAAAGATATTAATGGTTTTTCCTTGTAAAAACTTACCTTGTTTTTTAATGTGTATAAGGCTTTGTCTTGTGCACCGTATTTTAAGCACTGCCTTATCCAGCTGTGGATGGTCCAGTCTCTCAAGTACCAGCAATTTGGACTATGTCGAAACCTAAAGGACGATAAATGGTCCAGGAGACAATATGACTCTCTTACTACAGAAACAAATTCTGTAATCAACAAACTATGAGTTTCAGAACCTCTGCTCTCAAATACAGATCTGTCTTGAGGGCCACAAAGATGATGAAGGGTATGGAGGGGAAGACTTATGAGGAAAGGCTGAAATCACTTGGTCTGTTCAGCCTGGAGAGGTTGACTGAGGTGACTGAGGGGAGACCTCATTGCGGTTTATAACTTCCTCACTAGAGAGGGAGGGGTCGGTGCTGACCTCTTCTCTCTGCTTATCAGCGACAGGACCCAGGGGAAGGGCATGAAGCTGTGCTGGGGGAAATTCAGGTTAAATGATAGGAACAGCTTCTTTACCAAGAGAATGGTGGAGCATTGGAACATGCACCCCAGGGAGGCTGTCATGGCACCAACTCTCACAGAGTTTAAGAAGTACTTGACTAATGCACTTAGGCACATAGTGTGACTTTGGGGTTGTCCTGAGCCTAAACAGGACTTGGACTTGATGATCCTTCTGGGTCCCCTCCAACTTGGGATATTCTGTGATTCTGTGACTTTGCAGTCTAATGCTGCTCTTCAAAGAGCTCCACCTAGCACTTCGAAGTAAGAGAAACAAAACTTTGATACACTTTAATACTGTCTAAGAAGGGGGAATCTGACCTTTTCACAAATGCATAATATTTTAAACTTCTCACTCTGAAAAAAGCCTACTGCTTTTCTACTGAAAAGATGAATATTATAAAATAATACCCTGGTATATTTATGAAGGCCAACTGAGATTGCTATAAACACTGTACTACTTTCTAACCTTGTTCTTCTGACTGTATAATCTTGTCTTGTTGCTGGTCTCCTCAAAGAGCATACTGCTGTGTGAGTGATGACATCAACAAATACCAGAAGTACATCAAAGTACATCTGAACACATCTGAACCTTTGAAGCTTGTGTAATCTGGTGTCTCCCACACTCTCTAACTCATGCTTCACTTCAACCACTTAAGGTACATTGTCCCTCAGCACAGGTCACCCCTGGGCTGAAGAATGTTTCATTTGCTTTAGAAAATGCTTTGTCAGTAAGGCATGCCTCATGGAAGGGGAAACTGCTGGAGAGCCCTCCCTGGCCTCCCTGCACTGGCTGCCTTGTTCCAAATAGGCGTTTCTTTAAGCTGTTCTGAGACACATCATGCCATGGCTTCAGAAGCCTTCCCAGGCAATCTACTCCAGTGCTCAACTAATTTGTTAAATTAAATACTTTTAAGTTCAGCCTCTTTTTTCAACCTTACTCAGACATACAGGCTTTGCTCTGTGTTTGGAGAAGTGGTGACAAAAAGCACAGGAGTTTTACCTCTAGCAAAGACTCAAAAAACAAGAGTCCAGTGGTGGGAGCTGCTGCCTTGGTCCTGGGCTGAATTTTGCACTCCAATGTGAAGCAACACACACAACCTTTCACAATTCAATTTCTACACATGAAAAATGGGCTCAGTCCCCAGCCCAGAAGTGACTGTCACTTCTTGTTGAAAATGCTGATGACTGAACTCATGCACAGATGCTTGAGCCTCAAGCCAAGCTGCAGCACCAGAGAGAGGGCTGGGTCTACCATTTGAGTGAGCATGCTTTCCACAACATTTATCAGATTAATGTGGCCACCAACTCTTTTCCCCTCAGTGACTTTCTGCATACTGAATCCTACAGCTGAGGGCTACACAGAGGACCAAGCCTGGAAAAGTACTGCAGCCTTCAAAGTACAGAAGACATTAATGTCAAAAGCAGAGCTAAACAACTACACAAAGTCTAAATACATGATTTTGTAAGTGGCATGTGAAATCTCCCTATTAAAGTACAATTTAACAGAATAAGGAAAGCATGCTTTTAATATTAAATTGCAAGTATCCATTTTGTTGCCTTAATTGCTTTCCATTTTTGTCCCTCTGGTGTTCAAATATTGGGATCAGCAAGAATGTGTATTTGCTTTCATTAAAGTTGTGTTCCAGTAATGCTTACAGGAAGCATCAATTACAGGCACTTGGATTTAATCATATTTTGATAAAACAATGATCTAACTGCTACAGACTGTTTCACCAGCCACTGAAGACAGGTCAAAGTGCAACACTAGCACACAGCAATAAAGCTGCCAATATCTTTTGAAGTCACTTCATTAAATGGTTAGTACTGTTTCACAAGTGGAAAACAACAGACTTGTCTTATAAAAACATGACATTGATTCTCTCACAGACTTAGGCCTTTGTTTTGCCAGAATGTTTGGCATTATTCCCACTAATCATTTACACAGGAGGGAAGCAAACATTTAAAGAAACCCCAAAAAACAAACACCAAAAAACCTCATCCCACACTTGAGGTTGTAATGGCTTTGAATATTCACCTTTCTGTGGAGCTGTATTTATTCTCTTGAGTACACCCCAGCCAGTGAGAGTGCTTCAATACCTCCTGCACCTTGGGAATGCTACAGCATACTATAATGATGAAATGCTTCTAGGTTTCAAAGTAAAGTTGCACTTGGACAGTAAAAAGCCTAACAGGGCTGTGATGCAGTCTAGAAACCGAATGAAACCGATCCTTAACCAACATAAGCTTCAGAACCAATACGCACAAAGTTCAGAGGCATGTTATAAAAATTATTTAAAAAAAAAAAATCTTTGCATGAGCTCTGCTAGAGCTGGGATCAGTTTCAGTGTGTGTGTGTATAGACAAGCACAGGATCTATCAAGATATAATTACTGTATCGTGCTATTAAGATCTTTATGCTTGGATCAGGTCCCATCTGTGCTAGGAACTATGCAAATAAAAAGTAAGCATCTTCTGAGCCAAATAATTTTCTAATTAATTCTAGTCACTAATTACAAAACAGTTGCAAAGGAATGAAGAGAATGGAGTAGTACCAAAATTCTCATGTCTTCATGTCAACGAGAATGCAATACATATTAATGTGCCTAACTTCTCAACACTTCACACTTCCATTAATCCATGATGCAGTAGGAGGAGAATTGGAAGCGAAAGAGAAACCAGTATGCTCTAATCTTTATTGTTTCCAATCCATATAATGCTGGGATGAGCTGTGCCTCTGTTCTGCTGGCTGAGAAGTCAACAGAGTCTCTATTTTTCCAGCTAACCTAGACAAACTAACGAAATGTTGGGGCAGACATTTTTACTTGAAAGGGAACCAAGGAAAAGAGGAGAGTGCTGGTCATTTTGACAAGCATTAATATCTTCCTCCTTCCTTCCTCCACAAAACAGGATATAATTAAGCAAGGCAATATGTTCACAGACAGACGAAAAAAACAGAAGGAAGCTAAAACTACAGAAAACACAGGATTCAATGTGAATAAAGGAACACTCTAGCAATTTCTGTGTGTTTAGTAGAAAAAACAGAAGGTTATCTTGTAGATGTCTGCTGCTAAAAGTAATCTTTCTGAAAACTAATAAAAACCTGAGAAGCACAAGATTCTTAGAATGTGTTCAGAAAAAACAAGGAGAAGCATCCATAACAGTATTATGGGAGCTCCCTGTTGGTACACTTGAATGCTAATGGCTAAAGAATCAATATGATCATCTTTCCAGTCATTGAACTGAGAACACCTGTCCCCACAGGGAACAAGAAGAGGAACACTGTTAAGACAAGAAGGTCTTGAAATACCAAGGTCACTGTGAATCTAACAGCACACAGTGCAATGGTACTAGAATTCTCCTTACTTCGGAAAATTTTTCAAATGATGCAGTCCAGAAACTTGATTATTAAACCACAGTTTTATACTTGCAAAACAATTATAACTTGGAAGAGACAGACTGAGTGTACAGTGTCAGTACAATACAAACAGAACATTTTTAGCCAAGCACGTGCACACTCTCTCTTGCTCAAAAACTGGCCAGCACATTATGCTAAGAATACATTTTTACTTTACTATTTCCTGTACAAGGACCTACTGTTCATCATTCACCGTGCTGAAGTACTCATGATGCATCAAAGAATCTGAACAATGGAAAAGCTTATCAGATGCTGAGAGTGCTTTATGGTGTGCTCTGCTACTGTAGCAGAAAAGCTGAGTTGCTTCCCTTCTTCATTTATTTTAAATGGTTTCCCAAATTTCTTTGGTGCCATCAAGTGGTGATGCACTCTAGTTCTGCTAGATGATGAGGGGATAGAGCGCACCCTTAGTTAAGTTTGCAGGCAACACTAAGCTGGGTGGAAGTGTCAATCTGCTTGAGAGTAGAGAGCCTCTGCAGAGGGACCTAGACAGGCTCAAACTTTTGTTGCAAAGGCCAATTGTATGAGTTTTAATAAGGCCAAGTGTCAAGTCCTGCATTTTGGTTACAACAACCCTCGGCAGCACTATAGGCTTGGGGAGGAGTGGCTGGAAAGCTGCCCAGCAGAGAGGGACCTGCAGGTGTTGACTGACAGCTGGCTGAACTTGAGCCAGCAGTGTGCCCAGGTGGCTAAGAAGGCCAACAGCTTCCTGGCTCGTATCAGGAATAGCGTGGCCAGCAGGAGCAGAGAGGTGATCTTGCTCCTGTATTTGGCGCTGGAGAGGCCACATCTTGAGTACTGTGTGCAGTTTTGGGCAGCACAGTATAGGAATAACATTAAGATGCTGGAGAGGGTGCAAAGAATNTGCAAAGGCCAATTGTATGAGTTTTAATAAGGCCAAGTGTCAAGTCCTGCATTTTGGTTACAACAACCCTCGGCAGCACTATAGGCTTGGGGAGGAGTGGCTGGAAAGCTGCCCAGCAGAGAGGGACCTGCAGGTGTTGACTGACAGCTGGCTGAACTTGAGCCAGCAGTGTGCCCAGGTGGCTAAGAAGGCCAACAGCTTCCTGGCTCGTATCAGGAATAGCGTGGCCAGCAGGAGCAGAGAGGTGATCTTGCTCCTGTATTTGGCGCTGGAGAGGCCACATCTTGAGTACTGTGTGCAGTTTTGGGCAGCACAGTATAGGAATAACATTAAGATGCTGGAGAGGGTGCAAAGAATGGCAACCAGGCTGATCAGGGGTCTGGAGAACAGGCCTTATGAAGAGAACCTCAGGGAGGTGGGGCTCTTTAGCTTGGAGAAGAGGAGGCTGAGGGGGGACCTTATCACTCTCTTCAGTTACCTGAAAGGAGGTTGTAGAGAGGCAAGTGTTGGCCTCTTCTCCCTTGTAACTAGCAAAAGGACTAGAGGGAATGGTTTCAGGTTGTGCCAGGCCAGGTTTAGATTAGATAATAGGAGAAATTTCTTCACCGAAAGAGTGGTACAGTATTGGAATAGGCTGCCCAGGGAAGAGGGGGAGTCACCATCCCTGGACGTTTTCAAAAAACAGGTTGATGTAACACTTCAGGGAATGGTTTAGAGACAACAGTAGGGCTATCAGTTGGACTTAAAGATCTTGAAGGTGCTTTCCAGCCGTCATGATTCTATGATTCTAAGCTTTCTGGTACCTTGTATTGTCAAGGGAACTGATACAGCAACCTTTATTGCAATCAGAAACATGAAGATACTGGAATTTTCCGTAGGTCTCGTACAGAGGAGTTTATTGCTTTGGGGACAGTCACAGATGAGGAAGATGGTAAAGAAAAATTTGCTGGATTACAGAAAAGCAAGTGCTGCAGAAGTAATATACTACCAGGAATTGCTCTGCTGCGTGGATAAAGAGCCAGCACAGCAGATCTGTTCTAAGTCTTTGCTAAGATGATCAGAAGCTCTGAATCTGTACTCTTGTGTCTTTAAGGATCAATCCAATTCGCAGACTCACAGAATGCTAGGAGCTGGAAGGGACCTCCAAAGATCACTTAGTCCAACCTCCCTGCCACAGCAGGATTCCCTAAACCAGGTCACACAGAAGCCTGTCCAGATGGGTTTTGAATATCACCTTTCTGGGCAGCCTGTTCCAGTGCTCTGGCACCTTTACTGGGAATTTTTTTCTTCTTGTATTCACATGGAATCTCCTATGCTTCGGACTACAGCCAAAGCCCCTTGTCCTGTCACTGGGCTTCACTGAGAAGAGCCATCCTTATGCCGTACATTTTTTTCTTACCCCATCCATCTGAAAATGTGGAAAAAAGAATCTCCTTCCTTTCTCCAACTTTGTCTGACCTAATCATGAAGTATTTTGTAATGATCTATAAATCCAGTGCATAGAACTGTATGACCCTAGGTCCCCAAATTTCTTCAAGGATTTCCAAATTTCACTTGCATTTTGCTTTGCTAATTTTGCATTATCTTACATAAAGCAAACTTTTCTGTTCTAACGCTTTCGAGACTCCTGTACCATCTTCCGTCACATTGCAAGGAAGCGGAGAAATTAACAACAGAGGGACACTGAGCAATCTCTATTCTTTGATTATTTCTAATATACATAATTTGTATGTGTTACTGTACTTTTCTCAGAGTTAAAACTAAACAGGTTTCTTATGTTGCTAGTCCCCTTGTAGGATCTAGTCCAGGAAAGGAAGACACCTACCTAGTGGTAGTCACTGTAACAAATTTCTTCCACCCATACTTCAGATCTCACTTACTTCTTTTAGAACTAGAGAGGAATAGGGGTATGCATGTTCATTTGCTTTAATTAGGAGGGGAGACTGCCAGATTTCATCTTTTTTTTTTTTTTTTAAATCCACTTAAAATTCTAAAAAGTCCAGAAACAAAATGTAAGGAGACTTAAAATGAATAAATATTTTAAGAAATGTCTCTGTGAGCCAGGAAGAAGTTCTCTCAATGGAATGAATCCAAAGCCACTCTACATTTTATGTAAGTCATACAGAGCTGTGAGGCTCCTTGGCAATACCATCTGTTCTTCTTCCCAGACAAATTTTTTAAGCTACAGTGCATAATGATCAAACGGATTCCAGACAGGCTTAGCTTGAAAGCTGGAAGACCAAGGAAACGTCACCCAAAACTCTCCCTTTGTTTGCCATTTCAAGCCACAGGCCTTGGGAAAAATTGTCTGCATTTTAAATGGACCCAGCAGCACTGCTCATGTCTCAATGTGTCAGTGTGTCATGTGTCAATGCCAAAGACAACAGTCCTGAAAAAAAACCATTCCTGATAGACATTCCTTTTAAACATGAACAAAACTTTATTTTTCCATCTTTTCTCCACCTGCATCTTAGCCTACACCTTACTTTGTATTCATCCTTTAAAAAATTACAGGTATAAACTTCTCAGTCCCATAGGAAGTATCTCATGCATTAACTGCCCACACTCAAGCAAATACAGAGGAAACGCTTTCCTTTTGTGATGAAACAAGGAACTACCATATGTAGTATAAGAAATCAATTATCAAAAGCACTAACAGGACAGGTTTATAAAACTAGACAAGTCAGCTGTAACAGATTAGGAAGAATTTCTTTACTGAAAGAGTGGTGAGATATTGGAATAGGCTGCCAAGGGAGGTGGTGGAGTCACCATCCCTGGAGGTTTTTAAGAAGAGGATAGATGTGGTTCTTCAGGGGATATTTAGGGCTAAGAGTAGTGTAGGGCTATCGGTTGGACTAGATGATCTTGAGGGTCCTTTCCAACCGTAATAATTCTGTGATTCTGTGTGATTCTATGATTCTGTAATTCTGAGGCAGAATTGTGCTCTTACACAAGAAGAGGAGCAGTTTGCAGACTCCCTGAAGAAAGCACACATTCAGCCCTTATTGTATTGACTTTCCCCAATCTTTGATTTTAAACTAACTTAGCTCTTATTATTTTGACCATAAAATTATTTTAAATAAGCCTCACTCCACCTCCACATGAATGCATTATTTCTAGCACAATATCTTTTGTTCAGGAGTTGCACAGAGCTCTAACACTACCGACGAATGCAGCCTCAAAGGAGGCCTAAATGATCAGGTTTTAGATATGGAGAAACGACAGTACAGAAGCACAGTCAAATACCAAAAAATACTTTTAGTATCAGGTCTTCCTTTCCAATTATACCACATTCAGCTTTTATTTGTCCATCCTGATGTTACAGGTTTAGCTGTTTCTTAACCTTTATGATTGACAAAGGACCAGATCTAGGCGAGAAGATATTCTGGGTACAAGTACATACTATGTAGTCATTTAGGAAGTCTCAGGATATCGCACCTGCTACCATCGTTTCCTAACAACTGCAGGGACAGAATTCAACATTCAGTAGTCTCAGAGTAGCTATTGCATAGCTCAAAACCACACTTCTGCACAGAAAGCTTAGCATTGCAAAGTCTCCTTCTAAAAATTACTATCTTAGGGCACCTTTGTCAGTAAAACACAACAGCCCTACTATTCTAAAAAGACAAAAAAGAGTATCATCAAATATTTGCAAATACATAAATGTTATAAATTACAAAACAATGTGTTGATGGAGAAGCAGTTTACAATAGCACAAAAGAAATGCTTTGCTTATACCCAGACATAAGAACCACCACAAAACAAACAGAACAGTAACAGATGCAGAGCCTACAGCAAAGGTTGAAGCAATTTCCTGGGATTCCTGGCTTTTGAAAGTACATGATTTGTTTATTTATCTCTCTTTCTATCCACAGGTAGTGAACATAACAGATCCAGAGTAGGACAGCTCTTCCAGGAAGAACTCTTCAAATAGCTCGACCAACTTAAGTATCTCGCAAGCTCAACCTGAATGCTTCAAATCTCTATACTAATTCATTCATACCAGACCGAAAAAAATCAGTCCAGGCTCAGTATACATTTCGTCCCTGCAAAACTATTCCAAGCCGTTAAGTGTTTCCTAAAAAGCTCCTATGGACATGCAGATTCAAAATACTCCAGAACTATGCACTCACTGGCAGGATACCAATAGACGTTCACTTCTCAAAACAATCCAAGTCAGGCTTTCTTCTGTATCATCTTGGTTGAAGGTGCATTGTATGCATCAACTCGACATAATATGACATCACAGGCCTCGTCTAGCTAGCAATTAAAGGTCGTAACATTTAAAAATCCAGTTTCAACATGGTTTCTTTTTAGAATAACATTTGAACAAGACAGGTTAAAGGAAGGTTGCCAGGTAGCTCACTAGAGCGGAACCTGGCCATTTGGGGATCCCCACTGTGAATGGTAAAGAACATTGTGATGGTACAAATAGTATTACTATGGAAAGGTGGTGCTGCCCAGTTTAGTTTCATGCAGTAAAGAAAAGCAGGTCATTTATCAAGATTCAGAAGTTTTATTTCAAATGTGAACAATGATGCAAGCAACCTCCCTTTTGGGTTTTACTCCTTTATCGTCAGGCAGACTGAAGTGGTGAAGAGTATGGGAGACTTGCTTCACTTCTTTATACTGAAGAGATATATTCCCAATGAAAGAAATCAAATTAATAAACACTTCTCCTCCTCCTCCTCCTCCTCCTAGGGTAATAGTATCTTGTTACCCAACATCTCCACCTTTCCTACTCCTTTGAAAAAGACTGGCAGGCAAATCAGATTTGCTTCTCACATGCATGAAGAATCCATACTACTTTCACCATAAAGTTGAAATTCACTCAAACAGTCACAGTTAACATGAAAGTCTTGTCATAATAATAAAAAAAATAATAAACAGCTCAACTTTTCCCCAAACTATTGACTGTAAAGGACACAGCTCCTAGAATTTCTTTCTGTTAAAAATACTTTGGGGCTTACAGTTGAAATTACTGGTTTTGAATATACATGCCATTAATAATCTAGTGATTGAATAAAGAGGATCACAGGCTGAGGAAAACATGGGGAATGATGAGGTGAACTGTTGCTATAGTGATTCTCATAAGACACTCTCTAGTGCCCTTCCTTGACTAATTTAAAACTAACTCTCTAACTAATTATCTCTTTTCCTGGTATCCTGCTATACAAAAACATATAGAGAGAAATTAAGAACCGTACAACATACTACATTTCTTGCTTCAGGGAGATTTTTGAATCTCAGCAATTTCCGAGTATGTCAGGCTAAAGCTTGCTGTATTAAAGCTCAGTAAAGGACCAGTTCTGCTGGAATCTTTATTCATATCTCCAAAAAAGGATTAACACAAAGGCTGTAATAAATGGCATAAATAAGTAAGGTACATATTTGATCATTACATTTTACTGGCCCAGCTTTGTCCATCATTCCTTCAACTACTTCTCCACCTGTCTGAAAGCTAGTATACAAGTTATTGGCTAGAACGATTTTCCAAAATGAACATGTTTGTGAAAGCTCATTTGTAATTGCCGAAATCACCTTTGTACCTAGTTCACTTCGAAAAGTGAGAGGTCCCCTGCTAAAGGCTGCTAGAAAGTCAGTTTTCTCACGTAAAGCTAGTTCCCCATAAGCTGCATATCGGAAGTAAGTTTGAAATATTCTGGGTATCAAATAACACTCTTGTTATGGGCTTTCTTCCACCAGGGCTATATACAGGATTATGTGCTTTTAAGGAATAAATTGCTTCAAAGCTAGTTAGATGTTTTATTTTAAAAAATCAATGTCTTCAAATGCTTTAAAAAACCCCCAGCTCTCAGCCATCACCGACTGCAGGGATACCAAAGTGAAGCTTGCATTCCAGTAACCATTAGCCAAGCTGGACAGAGATGTAGCACCAAAGGCTCTTCAAGCTGACAACACAGCAACTCCAAGTTGTACAGTAGATTATTCAGTGTCAGACAGAACTGAATCAGAGTTAGGACCAATGTGCAGGAGTTAATGCCTTCTAGTGCTAAGCTTAAGCAATGACAATACACCCCTAAATGAACACTTTATGGGCATATATAAAAAACACTGTCAACAAACAGTAATAACAATTTCGTATTTTAAGAGTAGGAAAAAACCTCAGCCTCTAGCTAGGCATTGCTACTACAGTATTTGCAAATAGTAACTTTTTACTAGTGCCTAATATACTACCCAACTTCAACCAAAGGCAAAACTAACATAATTTTGTCAGACTTAATTCATTGTGAGGAGCCCACACAGTAATGATGTTGCATTTTCCATTTATTCTACTCAAATTTTTTATACTTCACTAAGTGTCTCGCAGAAACACATCACACAATAGCTTCAAACTACTCTAACATTACATCCACTAACACAACCCTTGACACTTCTCAGTTTGATCACAGTCAAACTTACACAGATTACAAGCAACGCATTCCTCTGGTTTGTGCATCAAAGACTGAAATATAGAAGCTTACAAACAAAACTGTTTATTCTGCAAAGTTTTCCAGGTTCACACTACAAGCAAAAAGGAAGCGCTGGCCACACAGTGCTGCAGGAATACAAATACTAATGGATCTTAGTAACCAACTTCAAAAACTGGATTTGCAGAGTTCAGATTTCACCTTTTCAGATTTGCTGCCATAAAGCCACAGTTCACGCTAACCTAATTTTGACCTAGTACCTGTGCCCTTTTCATTCTTTACTGCTGGAATTCAATTTTCATGTGCACAACTGTCTTTCTGCATCCCACAAGCAAAGGGGAGGCAAAGCCGCATGACAAGCTGTCAAGGCAAACAAATAAGGTTTTCAAATTAGATGTAAACACCTGCAACAGGCAGGACAAAACATCTGATGCTCACCTTCAGTTTCAGCCACAGCTGCTTTCAAAAAGAAAGTAATTTCAAAAAAATAAAGCGAAAGTGCATAATCAGGTCTTGGCTATTGAGCAGTCCACCATAAAACTGTTTACATTTCATGTTATGCCTCAATGAGCAGCAATTTACTGTAGTTTTTTGATCTTTGAAACATATGTTTTCCTGAGAAAAATATTTTTCGCGATTAAGAACAAAAATCCTTTTGTCCTTCATGATACATTTTAACTGTCCCCTAATCACAGGAAATTACTCAATCACAGTATTTCACAGGCTTTTATTTAGCAAATCTCTTAGTGTACCTAACTTCTTCCAAGCCCAGCAGAAGAGAAATATCCTTTATTCCACTGGATGTGAAGTCAAGCACATGGACAAGTAAACAAATCAAGGATAAATATAGCAAAATTGACTTATGCATTTTGTCAGGTAGTTTGAAATTTGCTTTATGACTGCTTAATTCTCACTCTTTTCACAAAAATACTATACTGTCAGATCTGTTAGAAGAGAGAGACAGTATGTACCTCACTTTAAATACTGCATGCACTGTAAGACTAACATTCCCTTGCGTAGGTAGGCACAAGCTGATGAGTAAAATGAGATTGTGCTACTCAACATGGGCAGAGCATTCCAGTGAGACAGAAATACAGCCAAAACTATTAAGTTACAAATACAGCCCACTACTGGCTTTGCTTCTGTTGACTAGCATAAGTGCACGATGCAAGCCTATTCAGATCTTGTGTTTAGGCTCCAAACTGACATTTACAAGCTTCCAGTTCTCCAAAGCACAAACGATTTAGGAGGCTTATACATGTCACCTTAGCCACTGCAGAGGGGAACAGAGAAGGCTTAACTTAAGAGGCGGCAAAACACTACAACTACATGCAATTATATACTGGATGTGTTTTAGTCTGGCTTTTCTTAATTCATTCCTCCAAAGGATCGTGACTTTCAAAAGAACATAATAGTACCTTACAAAGGATGAAGTAACTTGCTGCTTTATGATTTAATCTGGACAAGGCAAACTGAAAAGGGGCAACTCCTGTAGGACAGTACCTTCAACGGAAGACTGAAAAAAAAAAAAAAAGAAATCCCTCTGCAGAGAAAGTGGAGTGTACTACTCCTACTTCATGTTCTCACAGCTGCTATATCTTGTCCACCCCCTGGTTACAATAACCAGAAGATAATCTGGTTCATCAGTTTTGGCACTGGCAGTGTGGGCAAGGGAGGGGTCTTTTTTACTCCCAGCTGCCTGTTGCCAGACATCACCCATTTTGCTTTTGGCTGGATTTAGCCCTACATTGCTTACTCTCGAATGAAACTAAGTAGAAAGTGGCTGATTAGACTGAAGAAAGCAGTATTTTTCCCCCCCTTGTTAAATCAAAACAATACTGAAGAGATTAGAGTAAATGACCATTCAAAGAGGATAATCATAAAGTTGACTTTAGAGATTAAAGCCAGCTTCCAATTCTCAGAAAAAGGTGTTACTCAAATGTACAAATCTGCTTGCAAAGCCAGTTGCCAAAATCCATGTACTTTCAGCTTGACAACAGTGAAGGGCAGAGGAAAAAAAAAAAAATCAAACCCCTTGTTCATTTTTCAGTAAAAGAAAGAAGCAATGTTCATTGTGTCTACATTTACAGCTGAGAAAACAGGAATTTTTACCAGCTGCTCTCTTTCATGCTCCTTTCCAATGCTAACAACAAATTCAAGAAAAACATTATTTGCTGTTTAAATTCTCCCCAAACTAGATCCTGGGTCAAATCCTCATCTGGTCCAAAGAGACAACACATGGTTCCTCCAGCTACCAGGGACCCGCCTCAATCTGCTAGGGCCTGGCACATGACGATCCATGGATCATTAATTAGCCTGAAGCTGAGAGGCAAGGACAACACCAGCACCTTCCAAGGATGTGCAGCCCAGTGTCCCACAAAATCTGTCAAGAGTGGTGAAGATGGAAACCAACAGCTAATAGCTGCAGCAGTGTTACTCCTGAATGACCAATTCCACATTTTAACAGAGTCCCTGAGGCTTTCAGACTGATGTAGCAGAGGGAAATACGGAGGCACCTGAAAAACCTGGGGACATTTTCCTTCAGGGACAGGGGACACATTAAGATTTTAGGAAATAGGTAAGGGGTTATCATCAGTTGATAGCAGAGGCTTGGGTTTCTACATAAGCTCCCCCTCACCATCCTGTCCTATCCCCCACCAGCCACCTACAAAAAGAGTCAGGAAGGGTTTATTCTGCCTAAGAATCAAAGATTTACCAAGCAAAGGATAGAAATAGAAACAGAGCTAGCAGGGACTCTGCCAGAAGAAACAGTTGCAGGTAGCTGAGCAGAGTGACTGGAGCGCTTACTACAGAGAAGCACTGAAAATGCAACTGGCCTCATTCCAGTAGACAGTATAGATATGTTATCTGGAGCATGCAGCTGTAAAAATAGCTCACTATTAAAGCAGCATGAAAACAACAACAAAACCCAAACCAAACCAAACAAAAAACCACAACACCACAAACCCAAAAGAATAAGCACCCTGAATAACTGTTGTTTTTTTAGCCCCCACATTGCCAACGGGCATCTTAAATTCTGGAAAACAAAAAGAAAGTAGTAACACTTTGTTTAAAGTAAAGACCATATGGCTTTTTCCTTGTACACAGCAAAATGAAGGGAAGTTCTCACTGAAAATGCACATGAGCCTTGTATTCAATATGTTGGCTGACATGACAAAGAAAAGATATTTTAATGCCTTTGACCTTCTCTCTGTTAGTGTACAATACAAAATTGGCACATGACTTGCCATCATTCAACCATACTGACAATCTTCTTAATAAAGATGTTGCAGAATGGGAATGCTCAGGCAGAGGAATGTCAGAGAGATACTTTGGTTGCAGCTCTGCTTCCATGAGGCCTGCAAGCGCTGGTACTGTTTCCATTATATACAAACTCCCCTGAAACTGCTTATATATGTGTTATCAGCACTCATATTAGTTTCCTTGAGAAACTTTCCTTGAAACACTGTAAAGGAAAAAAAAAAGGCAATAGAAAGACAGACACAAATCCTGCTTCTCCATGCTAGCCTTCAGTATAGTAAGTATAATATGGCCATATGGCCTGGAATGTTTCAAAATATTTCACATTCTTAGTGGATCTTCAGTCCTACTTTCTTCTAAGCATTACTTTTTGTTATAAATAAAAGAAAACAATTAAACTAGGAAGTCCTGAGTAGACTCAGGTAAACTGATCAGCTGTGGCAGGCTATCCAACTCACATACCCAAAATCCAGACACTAGAAAAGCAAATAAAATTGATTAGGTCAAAAGTATGCCCAAGCTCTAAATGCTCATCCTATTCCTAAAAAACAATTTTCAGTAAAATACTTGTCCTCATCTTATGAGAAGCTCACCCACAGCTGCCTACACAGTCTAAGTTATGAACACCTTGATTCACCCCATAGAAAACCATTGCTAATGGTAACAAATCAACACCATAACTTACCTCAAACTGCCTTCACCCTCTCTCTTTACCCTTACAGTAAAATAAGAAAAATTCTGCCTGATCTGGAAGTCTTAACTTTGTATTTATTCTTCCATCTTGTGACATTTAAACTGTTCTGCATCTTGAATATGTGCTGGTTGCAATAGCACAAAAAACCTGTATTTCCCTAAGTACAGAATAGACATTCTCTTATTTTTAGCCTATTTTGTTATTTTCTAATCAATGCATGAAGACTGATGAAATTAAAATGGTCTAACATTTTCATTGGAATGCCCACCCCCACTTTTGCTCCAACCACAATACTGTGCAACTCAGCAGTTGTGACTCAGTAAGATAAGGCAACACTTTAGAGAATTTTTATTTGAAATAAACTACATTAAATCTTTTCTTCCTCCTCTCAAGAAACACCTTTTTTACAGCTAATTTTACCAGCAAGATACCACAGACTAGCAAAAATTACTTGCTACGCAACTGAAACCAGATTTTTTAATGACTTGCTCCTTCTACAGTAGAAGTCATAACGTATTCTTTACATTTCTTTACCAGGAGGGTGGTTAGGCACTGGAACAGGTTGCCCAGAGAGCTCGTGGATGCCCCATCCCTGGCAGTGTTTAAGGCCAGGCTGGACGTGGCCCTGGGTGACCTAGTCTAGTGATTGGCATCCCTGCCCATGGCAGGGGGGTTGGAACTAAATGATCTTTAAAGTCCCTTCCAACCTGGCCATTCTATGATTCTGATATTCCTTATTTTGTACTATGTTTTGTTCAGTGAGTAACTTTGACCAGTTACAAGAAGAATACTTGCTCATTTCTTGTAAATAAAACAGGAATAAAACCTGACACCTACAAGTACTAAAATCCTGACATCTGGAGAACCTGTTAACTGTCACCAAATAAAACCAAGATTTCCTGTAGTTTACATGCTTTAAAAACATGTCCTGAGAAATGCTTTCCATATTGCATCTAATATAATTGTTTTCATAATACTAAAGTGTTTACATTTGCAGGGAAGTAATACTTTAATTCAGCTTTCTTTCTCAAGACAGCTGTCCACATCAATGAAAAACAGCACTCTGGTAAACACTTCTCTTTTTTTTTAGAGATAACCAAATATATTAAGTAATCCTGTAAGTAAGTATCTACACAAGAATCTCTCCTTGCTCAGTAAAGAAAAAAAAAAGTTCCAAATTTAGCACAATTATTCCAAAGAAAAAGAAAATGGTTTAATGAGTTACCAGAAAAAAAATATCCCTTTTTCAGAAAGATAAATGAAATTATAAACATGATTAAAGTCTTTTATTTGAATTAAGGTTTCTTGCTTGCTGATTTAAACTGAGATGAAATTCAACAATTTTCATCATTCTAATTCTAATCAACTTATCTTGTAATAAGATAGCTCCAGCCTACAGCATTGTCAAGATTATTCCATAATGATGCAGTTGATCATTATTTTTTCTGCTGCATTTATTTTGATCCAAAAATGAGTAAATCTTTCATGACAAAAGAATGATTAAAGTTGATGGATACAATAACCACAAAGTTAGCAGTTCTCAAGGAGTTCATGTTTGTTATGTCTAATAAAAAATTCAGGTCTATTTCCAACACTGTCTACTAGATAGAATGATAGAACTTCAGCTGTTGGCAAGAAAGATGCTGGTTGAAAGATAAGACAGTTCTGCTAATACTCTGTTCTTGCAAGAATAGTGATGAAAGCCTTTCTTCTAATACTAAATGAAAAACGTGTCCACATGGAGTGTGCACCAAGTCAGTTCTTTCATTTCTGAATCTGACTGGCTTTGTCTTTCTATCTACTCCAGAAACACTGAGGTAGGAGTTGCCTTATAACATTAACATATGTGTTCTGGAATCATTCCTCTTCTCTTGTTTTAAATATAAATGCTTTAAAAGTCAAAATGCTTATCCCTCTAGTGTTGGCAATATGAAAAAAAAAAAAAGATACGCTTTGAAGGAAAGCTTCCAAGTTTTTCTGCTTTTATATACAGTGCATAGAACATTCTTATCCAGTTTCTGCCAAGCTTAAAGGAAAATTTATACCAAAAAAAGAGATGAACTGAAGAGGTGATTGAAAATGCCTGTGTTACAGGAGGAGATCTTTCTGAATGCTTTTCAGTGTTCCATTATTACTGATGCTTCTCCCCCACTTTAAGGCACAGCTACACTGAGTACACCTACTTGAATGAGATGTGGTTACAGAGTTAGGCTTGCTGAAACTTGGCTCTGGGTTGTGAAAATGCAGTTGGTAGTTATTTTCTCCAAAGATTGCTGTAGCTCAGACTCTGACAAACAATGGACAGACAATGACAACAAAAGAACCATGAAAGAACACAGGGAAATTAAGCACATGTGCCCTCCGTGCAGGCATGAGTGAATGCAGGAGTCAGAAGACTGGTGGAGTCTTTAAGACCAGAATGCTTACATTGACCACACTGGCTTAGACAGTGACCAGCAGTTCTTCCCATGAAGCAGCATCGCACACTGGCCACTCCAATGCAATAGCATTAAACACAGGTATTTCTTATCACTTATGTGCAAATTACTGGAACTTTATAATGAGATTAATCTCTGATGCTTCCCTTCCTTGTGTTGTGTCTCTCAACCTGTCAAATAGCAGCCTAGATCTTTTGCAAATGAAATTATTTTCAATCGCTCATCCAGGCATCCAAACTGGTAAAACATAAGATTCTGTTTGCAAAGTGTATCTCTCAGATGCCTCCACTACATCTCATTATCATTTCAAAACATAACTGCTGCATAACCTGAACAATAGGCAGATATTTCTGACTCATTTATTTTTATACAGCAGCTTTTTTTTTTTTCACCCACATATTCCTCAGAAGGGAGTGAAAGCTAAGACCTGATGTACTGATTAAATCTATGTCATCTACAGCCTTAGGACAATGAAAACATCTCAAAGCAAGAATTAAATATGTTGTACAATTGTGTCTATGACTCTTCTTTTTTATTTGTGCTGGAACAGGTTAATGGTATTTATTTTTGTCCTGTAGATTTACATACAGAAGCAAAATATCACATTAGTGGGAATGAATGCCACTCAAAGTATCTTACAGGAGTAAATTTTGGGTTTGGCCCATTGTGATAATTTATTACAAGCAATACTTGAGGGCAACTGAATGTTGGTTTTTTTTTTTTGCTAAACTTCATAATTTGAAAGAATCAAAACCTGCAACTTCTGCACCCATAGAACAGACATGTAGATGTGGACAGTGCAGGTCAAACTTGTTTTGCATGTGATGTTGTACTAACTACCGATGCACCGGCATTATAAGGAATAAGCAGAATTACATATGTATGGAGACCACTGTGTGGCTAATAGTTCCTAAATGTTTTGGTACTGTCTAGTACATGCAGGCAACTCACAGGTGGGATGTGACAGGTGTTGCAAAAGTGATGCAGCCTTGGATTGCCCTGAGGCCCTGTCTATGCAAAGATGACCCATGAGTAGCTATGTGAATAGCTCTGCTCCAAGTTGTCACAGTATCATAGCATGTTAGGAGCTGGAAGGGACCTTGAAAGATCATCTAGTCCAGCCCCCCTGCCAGAGCAAGATTCCCTAAGGCTAGGTCACAACAAAGCTTCCCTGACCAGGATTTGAACTCAGGTCCCAGAGGTGAGAGTGCTGAATCCTAACGCCTAGACCACCTCCTCTCCTCCATATGCTACAGAATAAACAAGGTAGTGCTGAAGCATTCAAAGAATGGAATGAGCTCTGCCTTGAAATCCCTCAACAAATAATATGCCCTGGATCTCAATTCAAACCACTACTTGCCCGAGAAAAAAAACCTAAGGAGAAGCTTGAAACTTAAGACTTGGTAGCCCCAGGTGAGAACTGGGGGAGTGAAGGGCCTCCCACTGTGAAGAGCAGGTTTGGGAACACTAGTTGAACTCAACAAGAACAAACCTATAGGACCTGATGGTATACATCCCAGGGTCATGAGGGAATTGACCGGCGTAGTTGCAAGATCACTCTCCATTGTATTTGGCAAGTCATGGTGGTCAGGTGAAGTCCTGGCTGACTAGAGGAAAGGTAACATCACCCCTATGTATAAAAAGGGTAGAAAGGAAGACAGAGAATTACAGGCCTGTGAGCCTCACCTCTGTGCCTGGGCTGCAGCAGGAGAGGCATGACCAGCAGGTCTAGGGAGGAGATTCTGCCTCTCTACTCTGCCCTTGTGAGGTGCCACCTGGAGTACTGTGTCCAGTGCTGGGGTCCTCAGCATAAAAAAAGATGTGAACCTGTTGAAGCACGTCCAAAGGAGGGCCACAAAGATGATCAAAGGACTAGAGCACCTCCCCTATGAGGATAGGCTAAAGGAGTTGGGATTGTTCAGCCCAGAAAAGAGAAGGCTTCGAGGGGATCTTATAGCAGCCTTTCAGTACCTAAAGGGGGATTACAAGATAGAAGGGGAGAGACTTTTTATCTGGTCAGATTGCAACAGGACAAGGGGGACTGGAAATAAGCTGAAGGAGGGGAGGTTTAGACTATAAATTAGAAGGAAGTTTTTCACCCAGAGGGAGGTGAGGCACTGGAACAGGTTGCCCAAAGAGGGTGTGGATGCCTCATCCCTGGCAGCGTCCAAGGCCAGGCTGGATGTGGCCCTGGGCAACGTGGTCTACTGTGTGGCATCCCTGCCCATGGCAGGCGGGTTGGTGCTAGATGATCTTTAAGGTCCCTTCCAACCTGAATGATCCTATGATTCTAAGCTGGAGGACTCCAGTGTCTAAGCCAACAACCTTGCATATACAGACAATCTCAAGACCAGTAAAAAGAAAGATACATTGCCAAAGATAAACATTCTAGACATTATAGCCTACAGCCATGTAAATTAGGTATTGCCTTGCCCTCAGTCATGTAAACCAGGGGATAAATGGAAACCAGAAATAGCCTTAGTACACTCAAGTAAATCGGAGAAAAATACTCTGGGATGTGGGCTAAGAGTTGAGGAAGTTACCTCTGCAGCACTACACCTTGCCTGTAAGGAGATTCCTCTCTCTTAGCAGGACACCAGCCAAAGTCACTTCTATGGGATTGAGAGCCCTTGCCTGGAGGGCTATGCAAATATTTGGCACGCTGTAGATTTGTAACCTCAGCAATTAACTAACACACATGTATAATTTTTAGCATGCTTTTTAGGTTGTTATAGTATACTCCTGCTTTTAAGTTCTAATAGTGCATTCTACCATTGTATCTGTGTAAACCTGCAGTAGTGGTGTCATCAGATCTGCAAGCAAAGTTCAAATCAGTCACTTGCTTGAGCCTTGCAGTTAAACCTGTAACTGAAGCTCAAATAAATTGTTTGCTTGAATCTTGCACTCTAGTCTCTTTTTGTCACAACTACTATACTCACAAATGATCTAACGGCTGAAACCAGGCCTCAAAATTGTAACTTGCTACCATGAAACATATAACAACAACGTATCTAGAATAACTCCTCATCTTTCACTATTGTGATTTTAATGAAGTACTGACCACAGGTAATAAATTGTGAAATCTGCAGAAACAAGTCAGTTTCAAAAAAACCCATTAAGAATCAAGGAAAGGTAATAAAAAAATGTAGGTAGATTGTGCAATAATTTGCAGAGTGCATGCACACACAAACATCCACATTTTACAGGCAGGGTGTATACCTTTTTCTACACAGTGAGTCACGGGTTTAATACAATTTAAAATCCTCCTAAGGAATCTCAACATAAAGCTTCCACAATTGTTTCCAAACACACTGAAAATCTTTGTTTCCATAAAACTTACATACAGAATCAACAGCGTTACCTCACCACAAAACCTCTCTCTATTATGCTAATGTTTTAATCGTATGAAAAACACCCTAACTGAGAAACAGTGACATCTCAGTGAGACAGGACAAAGGCAAACCAGTCTTTGATCTGGCTGAAAGTGCTCCAAATTCTGATTAGAATTTCTACTGGGATCCTAGGAGACAAAAGGATTTTTTAAAGTCTGACAGTTAACGGAGTGGGAGAGTTATTCAAAAGAGAACAAACAGAGGAGCACTGAAAGCAGATGACATCATGCCTCAAAACGGCCTTCAAAAAAAACCTGACATATTTCACAATGCAGTGCAGCAAACTCCACACGGCAGTTCTTGAGAGTTCCGGATCCATTGTGGAGAAAGTATGGCCAGAGATGAACTGCTTTAAAAGGATGGAAAGTTGAAACAGGTCTAAATTGCATTTTAGAACCCTAAGTGCATTATAGTAATGCTTTAGAATACTACCTGTGAGAAACTATGTTTTGCCTGACACAATACAAGGAAGGTCTCCCGTCTACAGAGCTTACAATTACAAGTTCTGGCACTCTCATCTTCAGGAAAACCCTGCACAGCGAGCATACCAAGTGCCACTTACTTCCCTCTGGTTCTTGCATAGATACAGTTCACCCTTCTGCACCAGGAACATCTTCCAACTTTGTAGCAGCCTTGGAACTGAATACCCTTCACCTCAAGACTGCAAGAGACACCCATCATTGGGGAGAGACATCAAAATCTCCCCTGGTACTCTACAGAACAGTTTAGGGGAAAATCACAGGACCCTAGGAGCATTCCAGCTATTTATGTTCCAGCAAGTGCACATACAGCCAACTTTCCAGGCCATTTGCATACAATTTGCTCATAATGCATTTCTATACCTCAGAAGATATAAAAAAGCTGTCCACTGATACTGCCTCTTTTTTAGAAGCTTACTCTCCTTACTTAAAGTAGAAAAATTGTGCTTTGAACTGCTTCTCATTAAGCCAGAAAGAGGTATTTCTTGTCAAGTTGCTCTGTTTCTTAACTCTCCCTCTGTACCACCTCCTTTATACCTCATGGTGTGGCCAATTTTGCAGGATTTTTTTCTGCGTCAAACATCCTCCCAGCTGCAAAGAGTTATCTTTACAAACATGTCCTTCATTTGAACTCCAGCCTAAGTGCAAAATGTAAAGAACAATAAAAGGGGTCTTGCGGATACCAACCACATCTCCTATTTCCTGAAGCTAGCACACTGATTTTCATTTGAAAGGGAAGCTGATGCTATAATTGGAATTTTCACAGGAATTACAGACCTCTCTGCACTGTTTCACTACCTGCATACAAATGCATTTTGAGAATAGTTTCAAGGATCATGCTGGAATGAAGCCCCATGGAAAACTGATGTTAACATCACCAGACGACCAACCATTCTGAAACATCAAAACAAAGTAGCATTACACAGACACACACATAAAAAATTCCAACCAAAACGAGTCTGACAAACTACGTGACACATCAGTACCTCTCTTGTTACTACGCAGACTACTAAAATCTGTAGTGATTTCAAATGATCACATCTGATGCGCGCAGAAGTACACTCTCATCATCATCAGAAATATTTCTTAGAGAAACAGTACATAACTGTAAAGTAATTCTGAACTCCAAATCTCTCCTTCAGAATGTGTTTTAAACGATAAGAATCCTGTATTTGAAACTGATATAATGACCAGGCACAGATAAAGAGTGGGGAGTTTATTTACACTTTCCCGTATTAATCTCTCCCTCTTATGGAATGCTTTATATACTTGTAATGTTTTGTGATCCTCCCTAAACCTCTTGTTTTCAAGAAGAACCTGTAAAGTATATTATGTATGAACATCTCACTCCCACTTATCTGTGTTTTATCTGTACCATTTTGAGACTCAGAAATTAAACTACCACACTTACCTATCAGGGCCATAAAAGGTCTCGTGGCACCCCTTACCTGATAGGGCCCTACTCCACTAGAGAAAGCCTGTATCTGTGTAATGGTTTGACCCAGGCTTTTCCTGGTAACCAGTTTGTAACCAGGGAAGTGATCATATTTACCCAGTATTCCACACGATTTTACCTAACTGGGGTATAAACACAGAGGGGGAGAGGCCCTCGTTCTCTTTTGCCTTCCGGTGGATCCAAGGACGCAGGTTCTCTGCTATCGGTCTCACCCGTGCAGAGGAGTCAAGCCTTGTAGGCCTTGAGAGGCAGCTGTTGCTGGCGTCGGTCAGTGCAACTCTGCTATCTTAAGGAGAGTAGTAAGATTCTGTTTTTATTAGTTCTATCCTGGGTTTCGAGTGTACATACCTGTTTTAGTTTTCCTTTTCCCTTTTTTTCCCTTTTTCCCCTTTCCCCTTCCCTTTTTCCCCTTCCCTTGGGGGTTCCCTCTACTGTGTACATAGTATTTTAATTGTATACAACTGCTATATATATAAATATAAATACTTTTGATGTAGTTCGGGTTGTTTCAGGCTCTTTAGTTTCTCTCGTAGTTTTTTTTTCTTAAACTCAGAGAGGAAGGGAGGGGGAAGGATTTCACTGTGAGTTTGGGCATTTGGCAGGGAGCCAGGTCCAAACCATCACAATCTGTGTGGCACGATGTACCTTACAACCTTTGAGAATGCTAGGAAAATAGCAGATCTGTAACACAAAGATGAGGGCTTGTCTTAAAACTGGCTTTACTTTCTTCTGTTTTCATCTCATCTGTTTCAGGATGGAAAACTGATTTCTGACCACAGATTCTGACAGAACTAGAGAGATCTTGATCAGAAGGAATAAAAGCTCTGCTAACTTCCTCTCTGGGAGAGATTCTTCTTGCTCCTGTTATTTTTTTAATTACAGGATATTCCTAGTACTAGCAACTGGGATTCTCTTGTTTCCATCTTGAAGTTCTGAGGTTCAGATACGGCTTTTGCAGTACCCAGAGAATCGCAGAGATCTGAAGTGTGATGCAGTCATGCACTTACAACTATGCATATACTTAAAACAGGTATCCAGTAAATTTCATCATTAAAGTAACAATCATTATAATTTACAAATAACAACCTGACATTATTTGTAAACATGATCTCTCTTATGCACTTTGACACTTTAATTACATTCGCCATCAGGACACCTGGCTCTCAAAACAGGTATGCAACCAACAATAAAAGAATTCATTTATTTTAGTGATCAGCAAGAATTACTGCCCTCTTAAAGTCGATATTGAGATGTATTGACTTGAAGCAAACAAGTGTTCAACCCAGCACTAGCAGAGAAGTTATCCAACACACATAACATACAAACAGTTTTAGAAAATCCTAACAACCCATGCACAAGGTGAACTGCACAGCTACCTGGGGAACATAAAGTACTAATGGGATAAAACTCCAAACTATACTTTACTTAGCCTTCCTGACTTGATCATTACCACAGCAGGCCCATTCTGATTTCTGCTCATTCACACGGAATCACAGAATCATTATTGTTGGAAAGGACCCTCAAGATCATCTAGTCCAACCGATAACCCTACACTACTCTTACCCCTAAATCATCCCCTGAAGAAACACATCTATCCTCTTCTTAAAAACCTCCAGGGATGGTAACTCCACCTCCTCCCTGGGCAGCCTATTCCAATATCTCACCACTCTTTCAGTAAAGAAATTCTTCCTAATATCTAATCTAAACCTACCCTGGCACAACTTAAGCCCATTCCCTCTAGTCCTGTCACTAGTCACAAGGGAGAAGAGGCCAACACCCGCCTCACTAGAATGACCTTTCAAGTAGCTGAAGAGAGCGATAAGGTCTCCCCTCAGCCTCCTCTTCTCCAGGCTAAACAACACCAGCTCCCTAAGCCTCTCCTCAGAAGCCCTGTTCTCCAGACCCCTGACTACTTAGTTGCCCTTCTCTGCACCCTCTCTAGTACCTCAATGTCCTTCCTAAACTGCGGTGCCCAAAACTGCACACAGTACTCAAGGTGTGGCCTCACCAGTGCCGAG
>VWZX01006826.1:66418-105274 GCA_013399015.1 Galbula dea | reverse complement strand
GCCGCCAACCAGACTTGACTCCATTGAGCACAACCCTCTGGACTCGGCCATCCAACCAATTTTTTATCCAGTCAAGCATGTGCTCATCCAAGCCACGAGCAACCAGCTTCTCTAGGAGAATGCTGTGGGAAACTGTGTCAAACGCCTTGCTAAAGTCAAGGTAGACAACATCCACAGCCCTTCCTTCATCTAATAAGCGAGTTACCCCATCACAGAAGGAGATCAGGTTAGTCAGATAGGACCTGCCTTTTATGAAGCCATGCTGACTGGACCCAATCCCCTGGCTGCTTTGCAAGTGTCGCAGAAGCGTACTCAGGATGATCTGCTCCATCAGCTTTCCTGGCACAGAAGTCAGACTGACAGGCCTGTAATTTCCCGGATCATCCTTCCTTCCCTTCTTATATATGGGGGTAACATTGGCTGATTTCCAGTCTGCTGGTACCTCCCCAGTCAGCCAGGACTTTTGAAAAATAAGGGAACAAGCTTCCCTGAGTCCTACAGTTACACATGCAAATATGCATGTAGCAAATTTAGTTATAACTTAAGAGAACAAAAAAAGTGACCCAAGAAAAAACTGTAAGCAAATATAATTCCTCAAAATTTCAACATGTCTAATGTACATTATAACTGTCTTAGCTGTTCAGTGGCTCAGACTACCATGTTTAACAGGAGTGAATGCTAGAGGTCCAGAAGGAGGGTAGCCATAACATAGGAGACGTTACCAAGAATGCCCTTAAGACAAGTAGGTGCATGTATTTGGCAAAAGAGAAATCAAAGCCAGTAAGCTGGAAACAGAGTCTTAAAAGAGCAAGACTTTGTGATATTTACTTGTATGTTGCAAAGTTCACATTGGGGGAAAAGATGCTTACTTGTAAAGGTAGTATTCGGCTTGATCCACTTCCTCTCGTGAAGAAACATTATCAACAAACTGATTAAAATACAAGAAATAAAAATTTCAGAAGCAGCACATAAGAAAAGCATGTAAGAAGAAAATGTAACTTCAATAAATAAAAAACATTTGTTTGGTGTATTTTTAGTCATCCAACAGTACTAGATGTCCTCAAGCCTTTGCTAGCTCTACTCAGGTTTCTTCCATATTGCTATAAGTCAAATCTTTTATAACTGAGACAATATCGCTCCTTAACAGCTCTATAACATTAAGAAATGCTATGCACCTTGAAAACATGGAGACTATTTGAGAATTAAGTCAACACAGCTCAGTACCCCCTATTTTTGCTGCTCCTCTCTGAATTTTTTGCTGTTTAATCACATCCTTTACTTTGAGAATACATTGTAGTTCCTTACTTTTTTCACTGAATTTTGAGTGAATATTAACATGTCTTCTCTTTCTAAAAAGTATTCTTTTCCCTAACATTTGCCCATTATGCCTATTTACACTATAAACTCCAAAGGACTGGATCAACGTATTTTGTATTTCACCACACATATAAACAGCAGCAAGAAAAAAAACCAATTGTCCATGCTGCAAAGCACAATTTTCCTCTCATTTCAAACCTTGTCTACTCCAGGCAATCCCTCAAAATTCCCAGTGCTATCGACTACTTAAATAAAAGCCAAGTTTTCAACCAGACTTTGTCTTAATGGTAACTGTGAATCCTGTTTTCCAGTAGGTTTTACTAACATAAGTATAAAGATGCTAGAACACTGTAGAGTCTTCCCAGTATAAAACCTTTAGCCCAGAATATATGAACAACGTGTTCTCAAGGTCACTACTTCTCTTTATCCTAAGTGTATGCTAAAAATAATAGTTTTAGCTGTTTGGTACTTTTTGTCTAGTTTCTTAACTCTCCCTTCAAGCTTTATACATGTCTCATCTTTGAAGGTGGCAACAGCATGCCTGTGCACTTTTTTATTTTTCTTCACATTTTAGACAGAAGAATTTGATGTGTGCTCCAGCTATTGGAAAGTGGGGTTGTATGACAATCTGGAATTGCCACTTCCCCAGGGGAGAGGTCAGCCCAAAGCAGGAAAAAGAAAGCTGAATAAGTAGTAAGAGGAACACCCATTTCCCCCATGGATGCTTTCTCAGAAGCAACAATCTACAATGCTTCATAGGTATTAATTCTTGATCTTGTTTCTGTACAAAATGTTCTACGACTCCTCATAAGTAGTGTCTATGATCCTAATTAGAGGTGTTACTGAGGTGCTAGGGTCATGACTTATCTTTTTTGGATAATTTTGAAGACTGAAATTAGTCTTTTTTTTTAAAAAAAAAGCACATGATATATTTATTCTCCTTCTTCAGTACACTCACTTACATATGGCACTTAAAAGCACAACACACATCCCTGCCTTCACTCCCTGCCCCCCATTAACCCATCCAGAAGATGAAAATGGTTCCCAATTCCAGTAAAAATAATGATTTCGCGTATTCCACAACATTTCCCCAGTCTGCTGAGGCAACCAAAAAAACTACGAGGCAAAACATATCCACCTCTGCCTTACTTTGAAAGGAGTCTGGAAGCAAAAGAAGATGCAGGCAGACAGGCATTGTGCTAATTCATTACATTGCCTTAGCAGCCCGAGTTCTCACAAAGGGTTTGAGGAATCATTAAAGCTCTCACTAAGACTGAAACCACAGGAAGGCAGGGAAAATACACTAACAAAACAGACAGCCCAGTAACAGGGAGGCCTGATTTTACTGTGAAAAAAACCCCAACCCTATTTCTGCTTAGAAGAGCCTGCAGTCGTAAGGAGTACAAAGGAACAATAAAACAGCTCTACACAGTAATTTAACATTGTAACCAGACATTTACAATCCTAGAATTCCCAGCAGAGGTGATAGCATTTATCCCGTCTCAGCCACCTTGATTTCATAGGGATTCCACTGCCATTTTCATCACTTTATGGTTGGGATTTATTTCCTTACCCGGGCTATTGTCAAAGAGCTAACAGGCAGCTTTCTTTCATAGGTTCTGTCCATTAAGTGGGCTAAGTCAGCTGGAGAGAAGAGAAAAAAAAATGTTTAATCAAATACCATTACAGGAAAATCTGCAGAGCCATCACAACCTAGAATAGAATCTGTGTTCACGAGATCAAATTCTGGGTCCTTGTCAGTATCTCATTTTGAATTTGTATGAAAACAGTACTTTCAATTATTTTAAAATACCTTAACAGAACACAATATGTGGAAAGTTTCTGAACACGATGATTTCAACTTATCAGCAAGTACAGGGAAAGAAGCAAACTACCCTTTAATGTGTTGGATAAAATTACTGTAACTAATATAATTCATCTGAAAAACAGATATCCTTAAAATTCACACTTGCTTTCAAGCTTAGCATATGCAAATCCACTGGCATGGACTTGTCCTTTACAGTAAAACACAGAAACAAGCAGTACCATACTGACAAATCCTACAGTCACAGTGACCCAAAGAAATCTTGTTAATAAAACCTGGCACTGTGCCAGTACCTTATTAACTTTATAGCATTCTGCTCCAGCAGTCATATAACAATAGTAGTTTGCCCATACAGGAACTTTAAGCTTCAGAATGTTGAACATGTAGCCAGCCATTGCATTTAATGAATTTAAAGGGAAGTTAATTTAATTTGGAATTTTAGTTTTGTACTGTTCCTGGAAAATAATGGCAACTCGGAGACTAAGCTGTTCACTGTATGCTTGATTGACGGAGAGATAAGACAATAGGCTGGCAAAGGCATATAGTGCTTTTGGAAAGCTTCATAAAAGAGTTTGGAAAAATAAACAGCTGAAGAAAAGTACAAAGATCAGGGTTTACAGAGCCATAGTGCTGTCTACTTTCTTATATGGATCTGAATCATGGGTCACCTACCGCCACCACCTGCGTCTCCTAGAACGCTTCCATCAACGCTGTCTCCGCACAGTCCTAAACATCCACTGGTCAGATTATGTGACCAATACATCTGTTCTGGAACAAGCAGCAGTCACAAGTATTGAGGCTATGTTACTGAGAACACAATTGGCGATAGGCAGGGCACATCTCACGGATGAAGGACCACCGCCTCCCTAAGATCTTGCTATATGGTGAACTTGCCACCGGCTGCCGCAAGAGAGGAGCCCCAAAGAGAAGATACAAGGACTCCCTGAAACAACATCTCAGCCTTGGCCATATTGATCTTCATAACTGGTCTACTTTGGCTCCAAGCGGGAGGCCTGGAGACACACCATCTATAACACTGCAGATGCTTTTGAGAAAGCAAGCAGGATCACCCTTGAGGAGAAAAGACAGCGCAGAAAGAATCGTGCCTTGAAGAACACACCATCTAAGGAGTCTTTCTGCTGTGCCTTTTGCAACTGCGCATGCCTATCTCGTATTGGCCTTTTTAGCCACCAATGCGCGTGCAACAAATGTGGGTAGAGCCCTTCCCAAATCTTCGTTCACGAAGCCTAGCCATGATGATGTATGCTTAGCATCAGCTGTTTGATTCTTAGCTGAGACATGAACTGATGTTATCCAATCTATAAAACTTCAGAGATTTCAATAATTTCTTTCAATTCTCCTGCATCTTCCAGGACCAGGAACCAAACATACTCTCTCTGCACCATTCACACCTTGCTTCATCACTTGCACCCCAAGACTAAAACTGTTACTAGAACAGCCTCTCCTTTTGACACCTCTTGATTAAAACGATAGGCCATCCGTCAAGAACTAATGGGTTGGCTTTATTTGCAACTCATTTTCCAAAAAAGGTCATCTGACCTCCACACCTGTCAGTGAAACGTGAGGTGAGCACAACTTGCAGCACCACAACAGAACTATCTACTCCTGCTAAGCTGTCAGGGGCAGGCAGCAGCATTGCACCAGTAACATTCTGTGTCTCTGAAAGATGCAATCCATGTATGTTCCGTCCAGAAAACAAGTGATAACAGTATTCATAATTTTAAAAACACAACTGTAGAGCCAGTGAATACTGAGTTGTACGTAGTTCTAACAGTACTAATGGCATTCAACACCACTCTGACCCTATAGGTGCTCCCTCAAATCACAACACACATGCAAAGACTTTTGCTCCAGTCAAATAACAGAGCCTTGATTTGGAATAAAATCATTGACTCTCAGTCTGTACAATGCTGCTGTCTGTCACACAGCAGTATTTTGTGTTTATATAACACCTTCCTTCCTGAGGTACTTTAAGATGCTCTTCAAAACACAAAAAAAACATTTGTCTCTGGCTGAGGGAAGACAAGCACTTCATGACCGCAAAAGCAAAGGCCAATGCGTGGCAAGGCTACTGAGGCAAGTACCAGCAGCTACAAAATACAACACAAGATGCTGAGAAATGTGGACCAGCAAGGCAACGCTATCCCAAGCAACTACTAAAAGAGTACATTAACTTTTTTAATGGTAAAGAAATTTCTGTAGGAATATCCTTATACGAATTGTCTGTATTTGACTATGTATTACCCATCTCCCCAGTGCTCACAAAAGTCATGATGGAACCCAGAGTTAGACTTTGGGGGCATTCCCAATAGTGACAGAAATTACAACAGATGTTGCAGCCAAGTTAACTTGTCAGGCTAACAATTGGCTAGATCCTTACTAAACATACTAAGCCAACTGTCATTCAATATTCTTCATCTGCATTTTAAGACAGCTGGAAAAAATGTTCACTCCAAAATCTGCTATGTTCTATGGCATAGCAACGTGGACCAGAGACAGACAACTGCAAGAGTTGGGAGATTGTTTATCTATTCCAGAACTGTTTATGTCAGGCATCACCGTCTGAAAACTGAAAAGTGATACCCAATACCATTTTAGGCCTTGCTGAACCCAAAAGCACTTCTTTTGTCTAGGTGCTCATGAAGATGAAGATCTCATTTCAGGAAACACTGAATACTTAAGTAGAATATGAACCAAATTAATACAATGCTGAGAGTTCAAGATCCCAAGACTGTTAGGCATTTACACACTGGCCTCCTCAGAGAGAGTTCACACAAAGAATTTTAATAATTGATCTTTTGTGCTATCCACAAAGCTGTAACTCTCTTATTAGAACTTCAGCATTGAAAGCAAGATGAAGCAATTATCTATCAGCTCCAGTATGAGATCATAATCAAATGAAAGCTGATTAAAGAATAAAAGGCAAGTAAAGTGAATGGGAAATACAGCTTTGTTTCCAGACAAAATGTTGTTGCTGCAGTAGTTTCTGGATATGAATAATCTGCAGTGAGGAATTCTTTCCTGATTTGTTTGCTCTAAAGAGTACCCAAAATCAAACTTATTTTCCTGTTTCCATGATTTGAAGAAATTCAGCTATCTTTTGTAAAACAAGTTTGCTCTGTAAGTTTCTATTCAATAATCAAGACTATAGCTTCTTCTTAGTTAAAAACATCCTGACAGAAGTACTAGAATGTGACTGCTCAAGTCTCCTGGCACTGTTCATGGTAAAGTTTGAGCTTTAATACTGGTGTATAAACCAATTAAATGTTTTAGTGGCCAAAGCAAAACTCTATGTACATTCTAATAGATGCATGTTGCAAGCACTTTTATCTGATAGTTATTACCAAAGAGGACACTACTATATACAATCTCTCATACACATTGCCTAACAACACACTTCTACAAGTTAAAACTTTTGCTAAACTTTAATTTTCCTAAAAACATACTTGTGGATATCGCAGAATCTTTTAAATGAACTAACAAAACAAAGCAGAAGTTTGAGATGATTTATTTAGCTTCTGGACATGACTCCACAGTTGTCTCTAGAATACCGGTGTCTGAGATTTCATATTCACCTTTATTTTCATCTGTTCATTCGAACTCAATGTCTTGCTGCCTGCAAAAGGGTGATTCACAACAATGATGGGGAAAATACTGACCTTCACCTTCCAAGTCAGTCATAATGATATCTAATACCAGCTTGGAGGCCTAGGAAACCAACACAGTTTTAGTTTGATTTGCAGTGTATACATATCCACAGCATGTAGCAACAACAAGTGGTACCTTTGGCCACCTTCTTATTCTTAGAAGCAGTCCATGCAGGACAGGGTTGCAATCCAGTGATGGAGAAGCAATGGGAAATGGGATACAATTATGACACAAAGTCTACCTGTCCTGGGAATGGCAGAGCTAATATCTCCACTCACAGGCTGTTTTCTATGTTTTCCATTTTGTTTTCTATGTAAAGAAAGCCTTGACTTATTTTTAAGACTCAGTCAAAATGCAAAGGAAGCCTGCCTTACAAATTTACGTTTCACATTTCTCAGTATCTCAGCCTTCATATCCCTAGCAGCTTCTGGAAAGAACTACAGCTTTGCAGCAAACACAGCTTTGAATGGAAATTGAACTCAAGTTTGTAAAGGCAGCACTGCCACCTGCTGTTGTGGATGAGCTTTTTTCGGCACCACGAGTTTTTTCTAAGGAAAGACGACTTTTTCTTCTCACTTGGATTCTGTCATTTCCTGGGATTCTAGTAATGCCTACTCTTCTCATCAAGATGCTTACTGTGACTTAATTTTGCCCTTGTTAGTGAAATACAAAAGTTGAGAAACTGAGTGCAGCCATGGCTCCCGCTTCCTTGAAATCTCATTTTGAGTAAGTGGAGTCCAACTTACTTCTAGACAGGCATCTTCCTGCCAGCAAGCAGTCTGTAAATTCCAAATGAATACATTCAATTCCTGCCTTTTTGAATAAATGTGCTTCTGTACACAAAATACAGTCTCGTTTTTCCCATGCTTTTTCAGTATTGAAGTTTGCTAAAAACTGAGACCACAAAGAGAATAATGCATACCTTACGTGGAGATGGCAAATGAGTTAAGAGTATGGGATCAAGAATATTCCTTTTTCCTTTAAATGTATTCTCACAAAATATTTTTGCAGAATACCAGTTCTGAAACAGTGTTCGAAATAGACAAATAAAAAAGCATTTCCTCAACACAAGGAATTCTCTCCAGCTACAGTCACCAGTTACTACACACAAGATTGTATGTGTGACCACACAGCTGTCAGCTACAGAGCAGATGTCTGCAAGGCTAGCTCCTCTTTGAAAATGCTAACACGGCTGACACTACGTTAACTTCTCTTCTCCTTTCTGTGAACACAAAACAAAAATGCAAAGCAGTTTTTTGAAAAGCATGAAACAGACATCTGTTTTGGATCAAATCATGAACAGAGTACCAGCAAGAACTATGCTTCCCAAACAGTCATGAAAGATCTTGCCATGCCCAGGGAAAGTCAAACATGAACTGTATCACTACTTGCACAACATTTTCTTCTATGGTGGATTTCTATTGCCTGTCTGTCAAAGTAAGAATCCTCTTTTAATTTGGAGTTGACTGGTTCAAACACAACCCAGGCAACTAGCCTGTGGCTCCAGCCCAAGAAACACTGTATAAGCAGTCCTGTTCACAGTAAAGAATTACACAGTATTAGTAGTCTCTGCAGGACCCAAGCTGCAGTCATGAGTTTCTGGCCCATGTACAGTGACACATGTTGACAATATCAACCTAGGTGTTTACAGGCAACAAAAACAAACTGGTACCTGAAAAACATCACTGATCATTTTGTCTGTCTTCCTGCCTGACAAAAGCCCTTAAATTTCACCTGCTAATTCCTTTTTCAGCCTCATAATCCGTGTTGGAATTAATACAGTCCAACGGCCCAGGAATGAAAAATGGAAGACAGAGATTACACATTGAAGGGTCTCCAGAACACTTATGGTACATTAGCACTCTTATACTAAGAGTGCTCGTACATCTTTAGCATGGAAGAACATTTTGCATGAAGCCTTCTACTTTACATTTTCACCAAAAACTTGGTGCAAGGTAATTTCAAATGTAATCTAGCCAAAGGATATACTTATGAAATTCACACAAGAGATCTCTGTACCACATGCAGATACAGTTTAATGTACAACTTCTTTGAAATACAATATTTAGTTTCATTTTCCCCCCAAGATTTCAACAAGAAATTTATTTTTTCCTCCTGCAAAACTCATGAGGAAAATGTTCTTTCAAAAAATGGTTTTAAACAGGAATGTTCTGTATTATTTATAGGTCTTCTTTCACACTGCATTACAATTAAAACAATGTCAATGAGGAGGACACTTGGAAACTGACGTTTTAACTGTCAGACATAAAACAATTACATTTATAAAAGCTTTGGATTTTGTGAATGATAAAAAGCAGTTTCTAAGAAAAAACCTAATTAAATGGGCAAATTCTTACTTGTTTCTGCATAATTCTGAATATATATGACAGATTTTTAATATGTTGAGCAGATTTAAACATAAGAACCGAGAAGCATTTTGGTCCACATTTTTATTTTGTTGCATTTACAGATTATGAGCTAGGCTACAACGAATACAAGTTGCAATCAGCTGAAGTGGAGAAAAAGAAACAAACTTTACTCACCCAGGCTATGCTCCTCTTTTTGTCTCTTCTCCCATTTAGAGCTGTCCACATACGCTGCAGAAAGAAGACATCTTCTACCTAATAAAAAAATCACTACATAAGCCAGATTGTTCAGACATCTCTAAACAAACACTTTGTGAGGTATTACGTTTTTCTGTCACATTTACACACCTGGATGCATGAAACTGTCTTTATGACACAGCTGTCAGCAGCAGCTACCATACACTTTAGATTTCGTGTATGTGTATGAACGACCACCTCCTTATTTTCAAAACAGAAAAGGTTTCCCCTAGAAGTTTTTTCCAGTATGAAATCTTCCTAAGTCTGAACTCTGTATTTAAGAAAATGATATATTTGTAAAGGTTAAAAAAAAAACCCAAACAACAAAGGATAGTTTGTGCACGCAAACCTTTTTCATTTAACGCCAGCAATTAGCTAAATGTAGGCATAAAAGCATAAATAAAAAAGATGAACATGTAAAAAAAGGCTTTTCTTTTGGTGGTGGTGATTTTTTCTACTTGTAAAGATCGGTCACTGCAAATGGAAGTTGGACACTCATCTGGAAATGCTCCTTTTATTTTTTTTTTAAATTTTTTTCCATGTCCTGAAAACACCAGACTTACACCCAAACGTTTTTGAAAGTTTTTTTCCAAACACCCTGTGTACCACCTTTGAAACCTGCTCAAGATGCTGTTCTGGCTTTTGAAACAAAACAAAATACTTCATTTGGAAGAACAAATCATGTCTATGCTCATTCATAGATGATAAGGGCATGAAGATCCTTGAAGAACATCTGGATAAAAATTGTTGAAAGAAAAGACAGAAATACATGCAGAAGATGTAGAAATTAATGCTAAGAAACATGAAATATTTTAAAGATAGACATTAGCAAGCTACACATAACACTTAGCAACTACCTAAAAGCTTTTATCTGAAAATCTATCTGCTACCACTAGAAGTTTGTTATTCTTGGGTGTGAAACAGTTTTTCTCCTTATCACATTTATAATTATACATACGTGTCCGGCTTTGAAAATTTTTATAAATTTTTGTTAAAAAGACCTGGTAGACAGAATTCTTATGAGAATACACACAATTCCCAAACAGGCAGAAAGTAAGAGTTGGCTACTGGGGTTTCTTTCAAAGGTATTTCTCATTAAGTTGACAGAAGAGGCACATAAAATATTTGGGGTTTGTTTACTCGATTTTTTTAAATTTATAATAAAAGTTATGTATGCCCATTCACAGCAAAGGATGCCACTAGCAAGCATGAGACTTTAAAGAACCATTTTCTACAGCATAAGCAACTGTCTGTACAAGTGTTCAGCCCAGGTAAGCTGGACGTCAGGGTTGAGCTCGTCAGGATTCCCTGCTTAGCAGCTTCAGTGTTGCAGTGGAAACGGTGGCCTCTGAGACCTGGGCATTTTGCTACCAGGAAGCAGCACTAAGAAATTTCTCATTAGGGAGGCTGAAAAGGCACCATAAAATTACCCATCACCACCACACTTTAAGTAAACATTACTCATTTCAGTTCTTCCCAAACATCAGGATTTTTGGAAAGGTGGCTTTTCAAAAGCATCAGTCTTGATTGTGCCTCTGCGACCTGGAATACCAGGTTTTCCTGAATGCCTCCATGCAACTTCGTGTGTGTTCCCATGACCTAACCAGCCAGGTCATAAGATATCAAGCTATGAAATAAGAAGAGTGGAATATCTATAAAAACATACTAAGAATATTGTCCCGCACCGCATGCTACCGATACGCCATTCTCAGAGCTGTCTCCATTTCCCAAAAGAGAAAGGCCCCACGCAGCCCTTCGCTCCTGCTCACGCTGGTCACGCTCAGTCAACGGCAAGAAAGGCACTTGAAGGGCCTGTCCGGCCGGGGCCTGTGCCCCGCGGCCCGGCCGGCCCAGCCCGTGTTGTCCCTCAGGGTGACCAGCCACCCTCGCCCCGCCGCCGTAGCTAGCCCTGCTACTGCCTGCCAACCGACCTGCCGCAGCGCCGAAAGTCCTCCTGCTCCACAGCACTCCTCGCCTAAGCATAGGGCCCGCCATGGCACCGAGGGAGGAGACGAGCGGCAGCGCAGGCCAGGCCTGTGAACGCCCCGCCCTCGGCCGCCGCCGGCAGGCCCGGGCGAAAGATGGCGGCGGTGTTCGCTGGCAGCTCCCAGGGGCTGCTGCGGGAGGCCGTGCGGCGCTCAGCTGTTCGCCTTCCAGCCTCGGGCTGCTGGGGCTGCACGCCCGGAGGTACCGCGGGCTGCACGGCGGGGGAGGGCGACGGTATGCCTGGCCGGGGCTAGGGCAGCTGCCCGCTGACTGGGGACACGACCAGAACGCTACAACTCCCGACAAGCCCAGCGACGGCCACCACCCTTATGCCTGGCGGGAGTTGTAGTACTTACAAGGATGGCTCTCGGCGCTGGGCGTGGAGGGAGGAGTTGGGAAGTGGGCCTGTTTGTGGCGTGGTGGGGATAGTTAGCCTCAGTGGGCGATTGGTGGAAATGTTGCTCAGGTTATGCTGAGCTTGCATGCAGCTTTATAAATTCTGAGAGAGAGCAACAAAGTTATCCTGGTCTGAGCCCATGGGTTGCCGCCACCGTCATGCCTGGACTTCAGAGGCCCTTCAGAGGCACTCCCAAAAACAGGGAGCACGTGGAAAGGAGGTGTACGGCAGAGGGCTGCCAGCCTGCTGCACCAGCGTTGGGGAAAGTTTTGCTCTGTTTACATCTGTATTGGACCCATCAGAGACATAAAGATCCTCCCTGTGTGGTGGTTCTTTCCACCGGGCTTCCCTTTAAGAGAGTTATGGCACATCTGAGGTAAAGCAGGTTGGTTGGTCAGGTTCTCTGGGGTGGCCTGCATTGCCTGTAGCATGTGCCAGCCATCATTATCAATCTCCTTTTTTCCTCCGAGCTCCACTTCAGGTATTTTATTTTTTTGCACTGGTTTGTTTCCATAACTGCAAGTTGTGGAAATATGGAAGTTAAGAAAGTGACTGAATTCAGCAAATTGAATTCAAGAAGGGAGAAGTTCTGCTGCCCCAACCTCTCTACTGATACCACCTGTGACCACAGGGCGTTGGTGTGGTGTGGTGCACCTGTCCCACCCCAGGCACTGGCATGATTCCTGCATCAGCGCTGGAGAGGATCAGGACTGGGGTGTTGTTTTCAGTGTTGGACCAGCTGAGAAGGTCTGTGGGAAGTCAATGGCAGGCTAATCCAAGCCAGTTTCACATTGGATAAAGTGTATTTGTTTACCCATTGAAACTGTTTCCATTAGATTTGATGCATAAAGGTTTAACTTAATAGATTTTTTTTATCAGATTTTATGAGGTGTGTCAATGAACAGCAGTAATTAATGTAAAATGCGAAGTTCGGTAGTATTAAAATAGCATGACATAACCTTCCTCTTTTTTTCTTATGGTAGGTAAGCGGTATCTGCTAACAGATGATGATATAAAGTTACAAGAATTTCAGCAGATGAAGGTGACAATTAGAAATGAAGTTTGTGGCAATAAAGGTACTAGTATTTATTTCATAATCACCATTCTCAATTTTAGCATGAGTCTTATGAAACAACACAAAGTCATTATAATATGACACCAATTGACCCAATTTAAAGCAAAAATTTATGTTGTCCTCTTGCCATTTTTTTGTAGTTAAAACTGTTGGAAGATCTGAGGCATTGTAGAGTGAAGCAATACGAATTATGCTGTGTTGGAAAATGTGGAGAAGCTTTCAAGCATGCAAGGTGTCCAACTTCATTAGATTGTCTGATAGGAAACACTGTTTCAGTCTACAAGTCTTGCTTCAAATATGTTGTCATCAGAGAAAGTTAATACAAAGCCTAATAGCTACTTAACTCTCCAGAGGTGTCCTATGCCAGTAATTCTCTTTTGTTCTGTTCTGCATATTTATCATAGAACTGTCAAAGGACCTTAAAGATCATCTAGTTCCAAACCTTCTCCCTGCCTTCCACTAGATTAGGTTGCTCAGAGCCCCATCCAGCTTTGACTTAAAAACTTCCAGGGATGGGCAACCTGTTCCACTGTCTCACCACCCAAACAGTGAAGAGCTTCCTCCTAATATCCAGTCTAGATCTGCCTTCCTCTAGTTTATATTCATTCCCCCTACTCCTATCACTACCTGACATCCTAAAAAGTCCCTCACCAGCTTTCTTATAAGCCCCCTTCAGATACTGGAAGGCCACAAGAAGGTCTCCTCAGAGCCTTCTCTTCTGCAGACTGCATAACCCCAACTCTCTCTCTCTGTCCTCATAGGAGAGGTGCTCCAGTCCTCTGATCATTCTCATGGCCCTTCTCTGGACTCGCTCCAGCACCCCCATATACCTCTTGTAATAGGGGCTCCAGAACTGGACGCAGTATTCCAGGTGGGGTCTCATGAGAGCAGAGTAGAGGGGGAGAATCACTTCCCTTGACTTGCTGGCCATGCTCTTCTTGGTGCAGCCTAGGATATAGTTGGGCCTCTGGGCTGCAAGCGCACACTAGCAGCTTATGTTGAGCTTCTCATCCACCAGCACGCTCAAGTATTTAGTATGCATGCTGAAAATATGAATGCTGGTTTCCCAAACCAAGAAAGGAGCTATATAGGTGGATTTTTTTTCTGATGGGGATTTTGTCATGTTTAAAATGTATACACATTCCTTTCTTTAATGAATATAAACATCTGCACTTAATATTTAAGAAAGGTTAGGTAAAACTACATTTCCTGCACCTATTTAACCAGGTATAGGTGTTCTAGTGATACAAATTGACAATTATTCCAAAGGATGCAGGTTCATTTTAATTTCTTTTTTGTGGCAAGAAGAGACAAGAGAGGGATGTAAAGTCAACATGACAGTTTTTCTTTCTTAAGTAAAAATGGAATTTAAGTGAGGCAGTGCCAAGTCATAATGTTGTTATATTTTACTGTGATATTGACATACTGATTTTGGGGATTATTTATCCTGTACTTGAGATACATGGAATTTACTGCTATGGGTCAATCGCTGTCATTTGGCTTAACAGGTCATATTTGAACTTTCAGTTGACTTTTCTTATGCTCCATGGTTTTACCCAGAGGAAGTCACGTTTAACCAACCTCATAGCCTTTTATAAGAACATGGCCAGGTGGATAGATGAGGGTAGAGCAGTGGATGTGGTTCATCTTGATTTCAGTAAAGCATTTGACACTGTCTCCCACAGCATCCTTGCAGCTAAACTGAGGAAGCGTGGTCTGCATGATGGGGTAGACAGGTGGATTGTGAACTGGTTGAAGGGCCCAAGTCAGAGAGTCATGGTCAATGGGATGGAGTCTAGTTGGAGGGCTGTGTCTAGTGGAGTCCCTTAGGGGTCAGTACTAGGACTGGTACTGTTCAGTATATTCATCAACGACCTGGATGAAGGAACAGAGTGTGCTCTCAGCAAGTTTGCTGATGACATTGAAGTGGGTGGAGTGTCTGACACACCGGAGGGTTGTGCTGCCATTCAGTGAGACTTAGAGAGGCTGGAGAGTTGTGCAGGGAGAAATTTAATGAGATTCAATAAGGCCAAGTGTCAAGTCTTGCACCTGGGAAAGACCAACCCCATGTAAGAGTATAGGTTGGGGTCTGAGCTGTTGGAGAGCAGTGAAGGGGAAAGGGACCTGGGTGTCCTTGTGGATGGAAGGATGACTATAAGGCAGCAATGTGCTCTTGTGGCCAGGAGGGCCAGTGGGGTTCTGGGGTGTATTAAAAGGGGTGTTGTTAGCAGGTAAAGAGAGGTCCTTCTCCCCCTTTGCTCTACCCTGGTGAGGCCGCATCTGGAATATTGTGTCCAGTTCTGGGCCCCTCAGTTTAAGATGATTAAGGGAGTAGAACATCTTCCGTATGAGGAAAGGCTGAGGGAGCTGGGTCTCTTTAGTTTGGAGAAGAGGAGACTAAGGGGTGACCTCATTTATGCTTTTAAGTATGTGAAGGGTGGGTGTCAGGGGGATGGGGTCAGGCTCTTCTTAGTAAAGCCCAGTGACAGGACAAGGGGCAATTTTTCTTGCTAAAAATAACATGTTTCAGGTACCAAGTATGCCACACAGGTAATGGAACTGTCTATAAACTGATGCTATACTATTTTATTTTCAGATTTGTATTTTAAAAGTATTAAAGAAAAATTGAAGAAAAATGGAGTGATTTTCAAAAATGAATTAAAAAATATACTGCATTTGTGCCAGACTTCATCTGATGTGGAACTAGCCAGAAAAGTTATTTACAGGTATTTTTACCAATCCAAGTAACACTGTCTTTTGTGTTGTTTTTTTTTTTTTTTTTTTCTGCCTTTATTAGCTCATCATAGGTTATGGGCTTATCTTAGTTGAGGGCTTGCCCTAGTTCACTGACTATATGCATAGTTAATCCTTTAAACTAAGGCTATATTTTTATTTACTATGGATCTTCCAACCCTTCAGAGACTCCCAAATCAAAGGAGAGTTACACTATGGGAGCAGAGTGATGTCCTACTGTGTGCAGAATGGATGGTGAGCCAAACAGAAACATCATCATTCAGCTGAGAGGTAGCGGTGTGTTGAGTGGCATTTTCCTGCCAAGACACGCCTGGTTATAAAGTGGTCTGGATCCAGCAGTGGCAGGTTAGGAGGTTTTGTGAATGAAATCCTTCTCAGCAGTTACAGAGTGCGGGTTATGAACAAAAATGCGAAACAGTTTATTTTTATTTATTTACTAGCATAGGAGAGAAAAAGTTAAGGTATTTTAGCAGGTACTGCTGCTGAAATAGACTGCTGCAACTTCCTATGCTATTGCTATGTGAATAGAAGATAAAGTAGATGGGAATTTTCATGGCAGAAATCCATTCTATTACTAATTGCAGGTTACTTTACCAGAAATAGGAGAGATTATGTATTACTAGTTAATTTAGTTGCTTGAGCAAAAGAATATGTTTTCAATAAAATTAATCTCCTGTAATCTATATATCATTCATGCATATGAATAAGTGTGTCATTGCAGATACAGATCTTGCTGTCTATCTAAAGCTTTTTTTCCATTGACAGATTCCATGCCCTGTGTGATTAACTTTTTTAAATCTTTCTAATAGATACCATGAACAGAATGGAATGACAGCCTTACATAATTTTAAATTTGGTCCCCTCTTTATGAGACTGTGTTACGAGCTGGACCTTGAAAAACCTGCAGTAGAACTTATCAAAGATCAGGTACTTCCTCTATAGATTTTGAAAATACAGTTGTTATTATTACTGGTCCAATACAAGTGATTCATGTTCTATAAATGAGCCTTGCATGAGCTCATAGACTTAAAGTATATGTGTTGCAGTAGCAAGGATGTCTATGACATCCTTGAAAGGATGCAGATTACGTGGGTTTTATTTTAAAAACAGCAAAACTGAAATTAAAAGAAAATTAAATGCTAGTTTGACTGATAACTTTATTATTGTTCTTGTGTATAATTGCATGAATAAAAGGAACTGATTAAAAAATAATTCCTCAAATGAACACAGCTGATAAATATTTTCCTGCATCCTGTGTTGCATTAGATCATTCTTGGGAATGAACTCTAAGAAGAGTTTTTATGTAGTAGTCCTGTGAAATTCCTTTAGTTATTTGCAGCAACAGATCTGTCATTTCACTGTGTACTTCAGACTCCCTCTGCATCCTCTAGAGGTGGTATGATACTCATCAGCTCAGGAACTTGACCATTTTAGTACTGAAGAAATTTAAGGACTTGTTTTTGGAAAATAGTATATTCGCTATTATGGCAAGATATTAATCATGCCCATTGTATAAGAAATTAAAAAGATTCAGTGCAGTAATGTCATGTCTTCAAAAATCTCTGGCAGCCAATAGAAAGTCATCTCTATTCTGTTAATTCATTAAGGCATGAGATAAGCCTAGTTAGAAATGGGAGAAGTCTTTCTTGCGCTGCTGTTCTTAAATAAGATATGTGTAACAGTATATGTGGTGTTTGATTTGGTTTGGGTTGGGGTTTTGGTTTTTTTTTTTTTCATTGAGTTCTATGTCATTAAGACAGGTCCTGCAGTACTTGCAGGACTTAGTAACTGGTGGGTAGAAAAGTACATTCCCAATTCTTCAGACTCTGCTGCAGAAATTTAGGCTTAATACCTCTGGCATTATATTTAGCACAGTGTGATTGATGTGGAATGCAAAATATATTTGCTCACTCTTCTGCTACTCTGCTAGTCAGCACTCAAGCCCTTGTGCTAATCAGTTTGTCATTTGATATTGTCATCAGCAAAAAAGTACTCAGTTTCATGGTGGTACTTTACCCCAAAAATACTGTTAATCAGCTGCAGCTGTATTTCTGCTTAGATTTTGGCATTGTCATTAGTCCGTGACTTCTGCTTGCATTAAAGTAGAGGTCATAATTTGTCGTTTAAAAAAGCCCCAAACAATAGTGGGAATCTCTGGGAAATTTCTGTTTTATTTTAGTAAGCTTTTGACCAAACTGAATCACTAGTATGTTAGAGGTTACTTGACAGAGGGACAGTCAGGGAACCCAGACAGTTACATGTGAAGATGGGCCTCACTGTCCTAACTGTCTTTATGATTGCTCTGTTTCTATGTTTCTTCTCCAGAATTTGCGTGGTTTTTTCTCAGAGAGTACATCATTCCATATTTTGATGACTATGTTGTTTAAAAAGTGCCATTTTGAAAGTAAGTACTGTGTTGGCTAAGGTAAATGCATTTTGAGAAGGATGCTTCTCACTGTAAGTGCATGTATAGATAAATAATACGTTTTTAATGAATGTTGCTGACTGGTTTATGGTTTTAGAAGTCCACACATCACGTAAATCAGTGTAGATGTGAATAAACAGCACTGTTGTAATAAAGATGGAAGATTATATTTGTTTTATATTTCCAGTGGCACTACTGTTCCCTGTTGCACAGAATTGTGATTAACTGAGGGGGGGAAGCTTTTTTCCTAAAGTCTTTTCCCTGAAGGCTTAACTTCTCTTTGCTTTATAGTTTCCCATAAGTTTTGGGGTTTTTCTATTTAAAATTTGTTTTACTCAGGATTTGGAAGTGTAAGTTCTTCAGCATTCTTTTTGGCAGTTCTGCATTTGCGTCAGAGTGGAGAAGAGTACCCTTTTTCCAAGTACCCTTTTTCCTTTGATAGCAAAATCAGGCTGTAGGCTTCTCTTGGTTTGTCTTACTAGTGTGCCCACACAGAGTGGCTACTGCAATACTTAAGTCACATACTTCAAAAGGGTTTGGCCCTTTGTGAGGATAAGGGTAAATTTTCTGACCTAACTGAAAAGTCTTCCCATGAGAAAATCATAAACTGAGCATGAAATAAGCTTTCAAGCAAATCTTGTTATTCGAAATTTGTTGAACACACAGCATTTAGTCTCTTGACATTTGGCAAATCTAAGTCCAACAGTTATCCTAAAAGTTGAGACTAAGCCACTTAAAAAATAACTAGATCAGAGCCTTAATGCACTGTTGTGTTGTCATGGAGCATGTGTGTTATTGAGGAGCTGTTAGGTAGTTTGTTTAAAATGGTAGAAGCGTTGATTATGTGTTTAAAAGGCCTGCTTTCTGGGCAGTTAAGAAGAATGAGAGTGGCTTTGTCAAGTATCTAGAGTTTAGTTTTAGATTTGTACGAAAATAATAGATTGCAAAGGCCAGATGCCAATGTGAGTTGAAAACCTGGAAGAAATACTTATATCCAGCTGACCATAAATTAAGTGTCCTGAAGTGTGTGTTTGGGGTTTTTTTTTTAAAATTACAGATTTCATTTTACATTTGTATTTTGAAATAGATTTACTGAGCATATATCATTTTTAATTTTTTTTTTTTTCAGTTAATGAATGTACAGCCTTAAATTTGTGAAGTGAGTAACTCTAAAGTCTTTTTGATAGGTGCTTTAGAAGTTCTGGTAGAAATGAAGAACCAAGGTGTACCTTTCAACAAAGAAACCTATCTACTTGCATTTGCAATATGTTACAAACTGGTAAGTATTTTCAATTTTGATGATGAAAAAGATTTTGAAACCTTCTCTATATCTTCCTCTTTTATTATTTTTATTTCTTTATTGTTAAATTTCCATATATTCCCAATCATGATTTTATATGTAGTGCGAATATTTTAGACACATTCTAAGTCTTAAGTTGCTTCATTGTGCGTGATATGATGCACATAATATAGCTACCCATGCAAACTAATGTCACAAAGCAGATCTCTAAAAAATTACAGGAACATAAGAACTAAGAAACAAATTTGATACAGAGTTTGATATCTGATAGTATTATTTCCCTGGGGTCTGTGCATCTCTTCAGACTATGGTCTGTGCCTGAGCCACAATACTGGTTTTATAGTCTGATTTCCTTAAGAGGCAAGGCATGTGAACAGTATGTTCTGTTTGTCAGACATCTCCCATCTGTTTCTCTCCTCCCCTTCCAAGTAACCTTGAACAATTTCTGTAATTGTACCCAAATTTGACCAGGATTAGATTTCTGAGAGGTAATCTGCTCCTACATGGCTGATGAAAATGGGCAGCTGAATGGAGAAAAGAAACCTAAGTGCCTTCAGTGAGAGACAGGGTGCTGCTTGAGATGAGATGTACTTTTAGTGCAGAGAAAAAAAAGCATGAACACAGAAGAAACTAGGGTGCATAGGTTCTACAAGTATCTCTTAGAAGCTTTTCCCTTTTGTAGCAAAGTGTTTTTTTTGATCTTCTTCTCCAGAATCGGTTTTGTAATTTGAAATATCAAGATGGGTCCGTCCCAAACTGAGTAGGAAACTCTTAAATTTCTCTGTTTTCAGAAAGACAGACACTAGCTGAGAAAAAATTATACTACCAGACTAAACTTCTTCAGGTTTCTCAGTTAACCATACAATGAAACTCAGTCCATATGTGATAAAAAGGAGTTGGCTTAAAAAGGTAGCTCAGCAGTAATTTATATGATACTTCTGAAATTCCCCATTCGAATGAATCAAGGCTGCCTTTAGGTCAGGGGAAATAGAAATAGCCACAGGGCTTTGGTCTTTGGAGAGTGAGGCAGTAAACAGAGCTGAGAAAGAGCTGTGAAAGATGTCTGCTGCTAAAAACAGCTAGAGATTACTGGTTACAGTCAGTTTAGGAATGTTGCTATTTCTGTGTAGAAGGTGCCTTTTTCAGAAAGTCGTGAATATACAAAGATTCTGACGCTATGCTACAAAGCAGTTTTATAAGCTGGTGTTTGCTACTAGCATCCACTGAGGCAATATTTGCCACTTACAAGGTTGCACGTTGGTCTGTACTCTTACCTACTCAGGTAAAGACTTTCACAGAAAACCCCTTTGTTTCTCTGAAGTGTCCTTTAGCCCCTCTGCTGTAGCTTTTTCCCTAAAATTTTTACATTGGTCTTTCTGTGGCCTGCTGTCAGAAGGCTTTGATCCATGGCATGTGCAACAGGACATGTTCCTGAGACCTTTGTTTTCTACTACTTCTGATCCTACCTGTGCTTTCACTAGAGTCTATCCCATCATTACTTGTCTAGCAAATTGATAAAAATAGAGGGGAAATGATTCAAAACTGTCACCAGTTGTCTTAACAGCCACAATAAATTTGTGGGTTTATTTTTTCATTAAGGCAAAATACTATCAATAAGGGAATAAGCTGTAGTAAACCTTTATGCACTAAAGAGGATTAGGTGGAGCTCTTTCAAAAGCTCAATCTGTTGATTCAGCTGTTAATGGCAAGAGGAGAAACTATAAAGCTCAAAAAGTGTTTTTGCTTGTGATGCAACATAAGAAAATTCAGAAGAAAGTCTTGAAGGGAAATATTTTCAAGATTCACTTTTTGAATACTGGAAATAATGATGCTGATATCATTAAGAGCAGTGTTGGATTTTTATCAAGTTAATTCTTGATTTCATTTGAAGAACTGTGCTAGAGGCCAGTACAGAACTATGTACGAGGCTTAAAGCTCAGACTGCTGCTAGTGGATAAATAAAGGAATTAATGTTTAGTTTTTGTACAGAAATGTTTAGAAAACACTTCTGGGATCCTTTAAGTCCCTGTAAGGCACTGCTATCCTCTAAGATAATAGGTGGTCCTTCTTTTAGTGCAAGAAAGAGCCATAGGCCTTTTGATGACAACAAAATATTTTTGTAATAATAATCAATCTTTTGGTGGTCAGACTGCTTCTAAATTTTCAAAGAACATGTTTTAAACTAGAGGTTTCTCATGTGATTTAAAAGGAGTTTTCGCAAGCTCTGCAGACCATTCAGCAGTGGCAAGGAAAAGCATCCCTTAAACACTCAAAGGATTACACTATCCCTTAAATCACTTAAATCATGGCCAGTATTCTGCAGGAATGACAGTTTGAACAATAGGAATAGAAATCAATACCAGATACCAGGAAGGAATTTGAAGGCTTTTATCCATATTGTTGGTACCAGTTGTTAACAAAACTTTTCTACTGACAGCTTTTAACTTTGAAATGTAGCATTTTGTTTGGGGTTGAGTCAGCTCTACTCATAATTTTCAGTGTGAGGAGCTGAGAATTGGTGGCTTGTGAGGTAACACACAGGTAAACTCATGGCTTTTTTCTGTAGGCTTCTGTTGAAAATAGTCCCAGCAATCATAGAAGCTTTCTGTGTTGGAAAACAGGACAATGTCTTAGCTACCATATTAGACTATGTACTTTTGAAACATTTTACCATATTTAACCTATAACAGAGACTAAAAATTGCTGAATGTTCAAATTTGCATATACACAGATTTCTGCAGAGGAATTGTGCCAAGTAGTTCAATGCTTAGAAAACATAGCTTTTCATTAACTGTCTAATGTAGCTATGTAGTAAATACTACATAAATAATGTAGTATTTATTTTAGAATAAAATATAGACAGAAAGTCAACTTTCTTCCTGATTTGGGAATGACTGGAAAGTGGAAAGTGTCTGTTTGTTTTCACATACATCTAGAGTTGTTTTATCTCATGTATGTAGACACCAAAACAGTTAGGGCAAGGCATAGTTGTTAAAGTAATGGAAGTTATTTTTACCGTCTTGGAACTCTGTAGCTTCGAATGTCATATTTTGATGTTCTGTTTTGTAAGAGGTGCAGCACAGAGTCTGCTTGGTTGGGTTCAGATGTGGATTGCCTTAATTGTCTTATAGCATGTTGACTTCTGAATGTGGCTGCAGTGGCCTTGAGTCCTTTCAGATCAGAAGAGTAACAAGCACAACTTGGGTTTGATATTTCTATGCAGGACAACCTGGAGTCTTACAAAATCTCAGTGAAACTGCTTGAAGAAGCGCAAGTGAAAGGTGATACATTACCACTGCGAGCAATCTGCTTTGCTGTTGCAACTGCTCTGAAGCAGGTACAGTACCTTTTGTTTTGATTTGTGCCTAAATCACTCTATTATTATTGTAGTAAGATAGTCAGTGAAAGGATGCTAACGTAGAGGAAGCAATAACTGATCTGTGCAAAAACTTCAAGTACTAGAACTTTTAGGCCCTCGAAGGAGTAGGAGTATAGACAACTCCCACACAAAGTAAATATGGAAATTCTAAAATCGACACTTGTCTTGAGTCTAATGCACAGGTATTTTATGCTAGTGACAAAGACGTATAGAATATTTCTAGAAAATGAAAAACAGTTGGGCCAGCAGGTTAGATATAACCATGGACCCAGTCCTGCAGATACTGCTACTTAGTGATGGTTTCCTTTAAACAGAATTAAAAAGATTTAAAGATTTAAATATTTGCACAATTTAAAATGTTTATTTTGCAAGGCAAACACAAAGGCCATGTTGTGCATTGCTCTACTGCCTGGGAGACGGCCTGTCTTTCTCTACAACATGTTTCTTCAGGGAGAGGCTTTCATATACCTCATGTGCCTAAGCACTGGTATGAAGAGGCTCTGAGGCAGTACAGGGTGAAAGATTGAACAGGAGAGTAACAGTTAGGAAATTCTGAAGTCTGGTATTTCCTCTGACATTTGTTTGTGCAGCTTGAGGAAATTCTGAATCATCTCTGTTTCATGTCTAAACAAAGGTTACAGGTGCTGTAAGAGGTAGCAATTTGATATTGTTCATGGATTTGAATGAATGAAGTAGAGTTGTTAACATTTTCTTATGCACTCTGGTCTTCTTTGCAGTGTCTTTGTGAACAGGGACACTGAACAATAGCATTATTGAAATTAATTTATATATGTGTATGATGGTATGAGAGGGCTTCTCACTGGCATAGAGATTAAAACCAGAAATCTCTCTCTGAAACAACATTAAACATCCTTGATGCTGTTGCTTTATGTAACATTCAGGTAAAATTCTTCTTTTGCAAACAGAATTATGCTCCACATTACACTTAACTCTTCCTTAATCTTTGACAGTGTATCTTTCTGTAAGATGTTTCCTGATCCCAAGCAGCAGTAGTTGCTCTACTAAATGTCAATGTAACATTTACTGTCTATACAAGTCAGATGATGGCATAGATACAGGACTGTAAATATGTATGTCCAAAAGGTTAAAAGTGCTGGGCAGAAGGGGTTCTAGATGCTGGTTTCTGAGTCACTGAAAAGTTGTGAAAGGCTGTTGTTTTCTTGAACTTTTTTGTGAAAGTATGTCACGCAGGTTTAACTGTATTTTTTTAATTATTTTTAATTCCTTCCTAGAATGATGTACCACAAGCCAAATTTTATTTTTCCCAGATAATGAAAATAGAGAACAAACTGTACAGTAATCTTAAAGTAAGTATGCTTGGTTTGTGTTAGAATCTTGCAGATTGTAATCTGTGAGTATGCTATACTGAACAATAAACTCCCAAGTGAAAAGTAACAGAAGACCAGCTTCTCAGTAGCACAGGTGTGTATCGGCACTGTTGCTGAGCTTGTTTTTCAGCCAACGGAAAATTTCTGTCAGTTGGATGAGTTATATTCTGAATTGTTAAAAGATCTTCCCATTTCTTAAAATCACTTCCTACCATAGATGACAGTGGGAAGTAGACCAGTCCTACATCTGTGAGTGTAGACCTGTGAACAATTTCTAATTGTGGTATTGTGACTTTTTGCTTTCTTGCTACCAGAGGTTTAAAAAAAAACAGCTCCAAGTTAATGCTTTCTGTAGCTATGCTTCAAGGAACTTCAGGCCTTCTTTAGCCCTATGAACCTTAACCACATATGTACATACAAGAATTTTTTCCTCTAATTGCATGATCTACAGCTTGAGAGAAGGTCTGCTGCACATGCCTTGTAAGTGCCCTGTCTCAGCTATGGAAAAAACCTACTTTATTCAAGAAGAGCTTAATGCAGCTCCATCAGAGGAGCTCTGTTTCCACATCACACTTCCTTTCCAGGTCCCAGCTGCAAAAAAATGACAAGCCCAAAGCTCTTTGGAAATTGATAATTCCTTCTGCTTTCTTCATGATTGATTTATTTTTTCTCAGTGCAGTGTCTAGGAATATATTTTGTCCTCTGCTTCATGTCTTCCTCAAACATTGTTTTTAAAATTTTCATTCTGATGACAAATACTGTTTGTGTGATCTGCTTTTATTTTATTTTTAAGGTTCTTGTCCAACTCAAATCTGGTTCTCTAGAAGAAGTAATAAAGACACTAGAGTCAGCAATGGAAGTAGATGCTTCTCCCTTTGTGAAAAAAATAGAGTTTTCTGAGCAGGTGGTAAGTATCTAATAAAGAAAGGAGGCCCCCTGATGGTTGGCTGAGCCATAATGGGTGGTGGTTCAGCTACAGAACTTCCCGTACCTGAGCTGACCCTACTGGAGTTTTTTGGATTCTGATGCATTCAGATGCCAAAGCAGCTGGCTGGCTTTGCTTACTGTCGGACAAAGCACTTAGCTGTCCACTTCCCTTTTTTATTGTGTGTCTTGCTCTTAGAAGCTCAAATGTCATCTGAATGTAGATGAATCATTCACTAATGATGTGAAGTAATTTCATCTCTTGCCTTCTGTGCTGTTTTCATTTGATGTAGCCATTAGAAGAACATTCTGATCACAGTGCCAGACTGCCTAGAGAGGTTTTGGCGTCTCCTTCTCTGGAGATATTCAAAACATGTTTGGATGTGCTTCTGTGTGACCTGGTGTAGGGAATCCTGCTGTGGCAGGGGGGTTGGACTAGATGATCTTTCAAGGTCTCTTCCAACTCCTAACGTTCTGTGATTCTGTGATAATGTTAGGCTGGAAATACTTGCAAAGACCTGTGATGCTGTACAGGGACATGTGGTGTGGGAAATAACAGCTTTTGCTATTGCACTATATTTTACTATAAAATAGCTTTTTATAGTATTTGTCACCAAGAAGGCTTCCTTCAGAGCATATATGTATCCTTATTAGGTTGGCAGCATTTCTGCTGCTTTTCCTTTAACTCACTAGTGTACTCATTTTGAACATGTCTATGGACTGTGTTAATATTTAAATACTTAGCATTTTATTGCTGCCTATTACACAACATTAATAAGTGACACATGAAGCAGCAGATAGCGCTTAGAAGGACAGCATACCTTCAAAACATAGCCCATGTATATTAAGTTCTGTGCTGCAAAGAAATTTTTTGAGGAGCATTTCATTTTGTAATTCATTGCAATAAATGTCAAGTGTCAATGTTGTATTTTGATGTTGTTTGGTAAATCTGTAACAGCCCCTAAGAATACTAAGCATTAGTCCTAACTCATTCCTTCCACAAAAGGTAATTGCCCAATAACTTATACTTGACCTCATACTCTGTGTATGGCATAGAGAACTTCTCAGTGTTGATAATCTGACTTTTATTAATTTGTACTCTACATTTAGTATGATACATAATAATAATTAGAATTTTGCTGATCTGGAAAATAGACTCCAGGAAGCACTTATGTTTCCTGGGTTTAAAAAGAAAATAGTTGTCTTAGAACTGAAAATAGGACTGTACAACTTTGAGAAAGTTTTAATCTAATAAACTCTAGTATGGGTATCTGGTGCATCTCTGCCATTGTCTGGTGATGCATAATGTGTGTTGTGTAAAATCCTCTTCTAAGGAATCATTGCGTTAGCCACATATTTTGTGTTTTGTACTTTTTGGGTTTTTTTGAGTGATTACTTGTCTTCAGTATGGTGGTTGAATGAGATCTTCAATTCCTGAACTGTAACAGTCTGTCATTTTCTGCTCCTCAGCTGGCTACAATCAGGGAAAAGATGGAAGAAAACCCCCAGCTTTCTGCCAAATTAGAAGATATTTGTATTAAACTACAAGCTTCAGGACGAATAACCATATGCACACTGGAAGAGATGCTTTTCCAGATTCCTAATTCAAAGAAGACCCCTGCAAAGCTTTTAAATCAGAAGCCATTAGGCCATCAGGCTGCCAAACCACTTCAGTCAAATCTATTGTTGGAATAGTTCAATATTTGATGACAAAGTGAACTGCTATGAGCATCTCTTAGAAGCCAGATTCAAGTTAAGTGTCTTCTCCCCTCCTCCACAATAAGCAATTGTTTAAATTGTTTGCATGAAACTGCATTTTAGATACAGATCGTGTAGCTTCCATTTTTCAGTTTGGACATTAAATACCAAACTGTGATGGTGAGTATTTGTGTGTTATTCAGAAAGGGAGCGATAGAATAGTTTGAAGTTTTTCCTCAGGCACTTAAATTAGCTTTTTCCTATGCTGAATGTCCCAATGGAAGTGAACAAAATAGTATGCATATCCAACCTTACTTCTGTGGTTCATGAGAAGAAAATTCAGTCTCCATCAGATGTAATGTTCTGACTGAAAGGATAGATGCAGTCCAGAATCTAAGTAAAGGGTTTATAATTCCTTTAGCTGTTTATTCAAATTCTGTACATCTCAAGAGAATCAGAGGAAAGCAAGCATCTTTGTTCCCTTTGTATCTTTTCTGTAAAAAATACTATGTTAGAATGTTTTTTCTTATCAAATGGGATTGTGGAAGTGCTGAGGGAGGTAGGATGGTAACCAGCTGGTTGTTTTCTCACTTCAAAGAGATTTCTGAATGGAAGACGGTCTCAAAGTGAGTGGCCACACACATTGCTTCCTTCGAATTTTCAGATACTATGCCCTCCATGATCAGCAGATCTTGATACAAATTTGCTACTAAGTCCTAGCAAGTTTCTTAGAGGAAGTACAATCGCTTCTCTAGGCTATGATTACATGCCTCCTGCATAATTTGGTCACAGATAGAGCAAGTAATCCTAAGAAACACTATAAAGATGCTTCATGTTGACCCAGCTTTAATGACTTCAGGCCAAATGTAGTCTGTTCTAGTAATAAAAAGCTGTTTGTAACTATGAGTACTGTATACCCAAAAATCTTATTCCCCATCCGGAAGAGACAGAACTGGAAACAGCTATATTTTGACTGGCACTTGGGTACTTTTAGTTTACTTCTGCAAATGAAGTGATGAGCCTATCGGTACAGAACTTGGTAGTCCTGTGAGCAGAAGACTAGGTGGTGCCTAGCTTAGTAGTCTTTGAGTTGGGCCACTTTGTCTCTTGCTTGGCTCTGTTTTATTTTGCCTCCCCTTACCTCAAGCAAATACCAGAACTCAAAGGATTCTTTCTGTGAATGAATCTGTGCTTGCTGTATTAGTCACTATAAAGAAACAAGAACCTATCCATGCATAAACACATCTTTAGTTACCAAAGCAAATGTGTCTAAAGGAAGTCAGTCTTCCTTCTTCTGAAACTACTTTTCTGTAGGCAGTAGAAGATAGTTTAACCCATTAAGCCTGTTACACAGCAAATACATAAGGTCATGTAGAGATGTGCGTGTTTGTTTTAATCTGAATTAGTTAGGTTTGTGACTAAGGCTGTATCCTACCTAGAACTGAAGTAATGATCATTTCTATTATAATTGTCAATGTTTTCCATTCTTTATTCTCTTTGATTACTTGTGTTCTGGAGGCTGAATTACTCAAGCTAACTATTAAGCCAATCATTTGTTTTAAAAAAAACATTATTTAGTTCTCCTGAGAGAGAAGGGGGATGAGCTTAAATAGCTAACAATACTTCAGTAGAAAAAGGAAGCAGGGACCCAAGAAGGATTAAAGAACAGGTTCAAAGAAACATATACAAAATTCAGACAATTAAACATTAGAATATTCAAGGTTGCTCTGGAAGAGTTGTTGAAGACTGGTAACATCCAGTCAGAGTAGCTGGAATATCAAGGGCTGAGTTAGTAAAGAGCATTTCTTGGAGACAGCCTCAGACAGTAGGATGTGCATTATATTATTGCAACCAGTGGAGTTTTAATCGAGGATGAACCTTGAAATTAAGGAGAAGATAAGATTGTGAAATTCAGTTTTTTTATATATGTATATCTCTCTTATGGATGAAAAATCTGGGGAAAAAAGGCATTTAGAAGTGAACCAGTGCTTTTTTTTTTCTAGGTTTCACTGCAATAAAGACTTCTGCAGGAAGTGCTGCTTAAAGCTTTATGTAATAAGTAGCTGAGATGAGGATCTGAGGGCTCTTTTGGGTACTGCAATATGGGACTGGATTGCTGTTTATCACATTCAAATGTTCTTTCTGCAATAAAAAGAAGTATGTCCTTGCACTTCAGCAGTTCTTTGGACGGTGATCAGAAGACAGCAGGTGGCGTTTCTTGATCATAATTTCCTAATGATGCGATTTCCAGGGATAACTTTTACCTGCAGTGTAAAAACTATGCCTATGTAAAGGCAGGGCAGAATGAACCATTTGCCCAATGTTTAATATATGCTATCTTAAAATGGAAAATCCAAGCATTAATTAGCAGACTTTAATGGTTAGTGATGGGTGTAGACCACAAACCTGTAGATTCACAGCATTTAATTTGAAACTTGATCATTTATTGGAATAATAACTCACCTTTGCCAGTGATCACGATGCAGTTTATACAGTATTCTGTGGAAATACTAATCAATGACCATCAGGCTGCTAATGTTAATTCTAGTACACCAATGACAGTTATAAAGGCTTGCTTCACTAAACCTTTAGAAGAAAGTTAGGCACTTTGTTGAAATTGAATTGTAAAAGCATTAATTTTTACATACAGATGTAATCTGGATTGTGTGCAGTCTTCAATACTGTTCTGCTGCAGATTCTTCTGCTTTTCTCTTTCATATTTCTTTTCACAAGTGTCATGAATCTTGGTCAGGAAGGATCACTTCCTGTATGCTGCTCCCACGTTAATTTTCCTCTCCAAAACAATAAAACTTAAGGTGAAAGGCTTAGCTGTTGCAAATAAGCTTAGAAATGCTTCCAGGCTTCAAGAAGAGTTTTCATTTATTTAATGAACCTTATGCACAAGTGTAAATAACTTTTAAAACAAAGACTTGTTTGAATTTTACAGCACAATACAAAGTAGGGAGACCTATAGTGTATAGGTCTAGAGCTGTTCAGCTTTGGGTTTGCTTTTTTTTCCCCTCGTGATTGTTTCATAGTTCATCCTTCTGGAAATATTTACTGTAAAATAAGCAGAGACTTGTTTATTTTTAAAGCAACATGTGTTGAGGCTGTTTACATGCCCTTGTCCTGCCACATACTCCTTAGCAAGTTTATTAAAAGTAAGTGTTCTTCATACACCCTCCTCCTCTATTTCTTTTCTACTGCTGCTTACTAATAGTGTTTTGAACTCAGCAAATGTTTGATTGTCTGCTCCCCTCTCAGTCCACTTTTTAAGTCACCTTATTTTCATCTGATTGGTAAATTTTTAAGCAGTGAGAGAGACCAGGAAGGCTTAAAACTACTACTGATGCTAGCCCCATGTTTTGCAATGTCAAATACAGTGCTGTTTCCATATCTGTCCTTGCTTGTGCATTGAAAATAGTTGGCTGAAGACCTTCAGGAGCTTTTTGTGTGTCTTTGCTCCATGCAGTTTTCTGGACTTCCTGAGAATTTCAGTAGCACATGCAGTGAAAACCAAGATAGTCTGACTTCACCTCCCCAAGCGTGGATGCTAGTTTTTGCAAGTACTGATGCTTTAACAAACTACAAACCACTTTATATATTGTCAAGTAAGATCAGCTCCTAAGTCTGTATGCCAAGCAACAACTCAAAATAATTGCAGGAGTGCTGATGTCAGAGGGAAGTTGAGATAGGGGCCATCTGTGCAAATTCATGTCTGATTCATGTTGTAAAATCCCAAGACTGAAAAAGCTAAGATCAAGATTGTGTTACTGGTTGGTTCGTTTTAGACAGAACCGGTGTCTTCAGTCTCTGATTCAAGTCCTCAATTGCTAGATCCTCCATTTAGACCCAGAAATATTGCTACTTTTCTGGTTTGCTTGAATGTGACATACCTCGTCATATTTTGTCTGGAGAAGCTGGTACCAAGTTTTCACAGAGAGCTCATGGGTATAGTCTTTTGATTTCACATACTATCAGCCCTTATTTGTCTTCTGAAACTTCACAGTTTGTCTGGATAAAAGAAAATGCACATCTCAAATGAGCTTTGCTTTACCATATCAGTAAGAACAGGCCTTTACAGCAATGATCTTGATGTTTCTTAGTATACTTGGAGTAATTTAAGGGGATGTCTCCTTTTCATATACAATATCAAGGCAGATAATGATGTGGACTAACACCATGTTACCAGCAGGTTGCTGTGTGCGAGTCATACTCACTGCCTGCTTCAGGAATGGGACAGAAAAGAAAAGGTGCACTTACTTCTGTCAAACACAAAACTTTGACTTAGGTGCCTTGGCTTATGGTATACTTGGACAGCTGACCTGTTGTTTGTCTGAAGTAGCTGATGCTCTTTGTTCCTCGAGTCCCAAAGAGGTCAGTGCTTGCAGCAGCCTGCCCCTGAATTCACTCAGGCACCTACTAAAAAGAGAATTTGTCCTCTTAGTTCACATTAAACGTGGTTTTTTTCAAGGCTTTTTACTCAAGGTCAATTGATGTCATCACAAAGATGTGCTTTCCGTGTCCAATTTCCGAAGTCCTGAGCTAGCCTTTCCTTTCAGTTTCTATGTAGTTAAGGGAAGTTTGTGGGGTCTTAGTCCCATTGACCTTTGTGAGATGCTTGAAAAGAGATTAGGACCTTGGCCATATTCATCAGAAACTGCAACATGAAAATAAAATAGAAAATTACCCATCTCCAGTCTTGCCTGTGGCAGGTAATTCAGGCTAACTACCATGCAAGAAATTACCACATTTACTTTAGGAACAGGAAATCTCTTTTAGCAGAAGACTTGGCAGCACCAATCTTGATGGAAAATTTTAGAAAATAATAATGGAAAAAGTAACTTACTAGTAACATTTGGAACAGCTGAGACACTGCTGTGTTAATTCCCAGGTAACAACTCACTGGTAAATACTCCATCTATAACTACTTCAAGTGCTGTAGCACTTCGTTCAGCTTTATGGCAGTAAGTGGACCTTGCTCTAGATGGCAGAATTTTAATAATGATTTTTTTGTTGCTGGCTTGGCTGTTAGAAAAAGTGGTCCTGCACTCCTGTCAGGCATAAATGGAGCTAAAGGGTCCAACATAACTTGTTGGAACAGGAAAGAGAATCAATTCACAAATTCACTTTACCTGATTTTTAAAAAGTCTTAAATTCATGATTAAACATTAGCAAACTAGTTTGAGAAGCTTCTCATCCTCCTTCTCTATAATATCTTCACTTTGGGAGGGGTAAAGGGAAGGGAGGGGGAAAGAAAAGGAGAAATAAAAGACGGAGACATTGTTGAGAACTTCTTCTTTATGTTTGAAGCTTTATCAGTTCTCACATCAGAATGACAGAAAAAGAGAACTGTGATGGAGAAAGGATGATGCATCTACAAAATTGTCCTAGTGGTTAAGTACTTTCAGGGGAAATTTAGACCACAGTGTCTGCTCTACTGCACTTTTACTACCCTTTGAAAGGGCTCAAGATTTATGAGCATTGACAAATTAAAGCTTTGAAGAATGCCTTATAAAATACTAAAAAAAAAAGTGTAGGCTTGATTTTAGAAAAGAAGCTGTGGTAGCTGTTACCCCAATACAGCTCTCTATGGCTCTATTTTCACACAGGTGAAAATATCAGCATGACAAATTTCAGGCCTGGAAGTTTACGCAACTTCACCTTTGCACGGGCAGAACTGGTTGGGCTGCAAAGCATTTCTCCCTTGAGTTGCCATGTGTCTTTCTCTGCTGTAGATACCCAGAGTAGTTTGCTACCTTGAAGAAAGTGATGGGAAAAATTGATGTCTTGTTGTATTTGCATTACCAAAGCCAGTTTTAGACTTTTCATTTGTTTTACGTATATTTGTAACCATGTTAATGACACCTATGTCTTGGGTTGTTTATTTTTCCTGCAAATTAATCAGAGAACTGTAGAGTAACTTATAGTAGAAGAGATTTTTGGAGACCATCTTGTCCAGCCCCCATTGTCTATCAGCAAAGGATAGTACTGAAACATTAAGTCAGAGAAAGGATATTCAAATTCTTGCCTGTGCAATTGTAGCCATATGGGTGTATGTCGTGTGTTCTGCTAGGATAGGGTTAATTTTTGCACAGGAACCTGGGAGGGGATGCATCCAGGACATGCAACTGAATCAGCAAATGAGGTATTCGATGTCATACTGATGTCATGCTCACTATATAAAGGAGGGTCGCTGGCACAGAAAGGCACAGAGATTTTTGGCACGCACAGCTCAGTGTTGGTGAGGGGCTGCATTTTATATCACTTGTTTATATGTTAGTTTATTTGTTTTCTTGTTAATCCTGTTGTTTCTCCATTCTCTGTATTTTCTATTAAACCTCATGAGGGATGATGGCGAAGCAGGGTCAAAAGAAAAACAGGAGGAAGAGCCAGAGATCACCTAATCACTATCCCTCAGTGAGCTGCAAGACTTAGAAAAGGATTTTGGCCACTATCTCGGCAAGCACATTATCACCTGGCTACTCTGATGCTGGGGTAGTAAGGGCAATAGTTTGGAATACAACAATTTAATTTACTCTCTGTTCTCACCCCAAATTAGATTGTCTTGTGGTTCACATTGGACTTCTCTATCCTCACACATCACCCACCAGGTGCACACAGGTCCTTGGGCAAAAGCAATCCCATGGATAGGTTTGCCTTTGCCTGAAGAACAACTAACCTAGGGTGTTTTTCCTTTATGTTCTTCATGTGCTTTACAGGGACATAATCCTCTTATACACTATGTGGGAGTTTTGACTGGGCAGGGCCAGCTCAATTGGCAGATTCTCTCGTGTTAACTAGCCAGTTTGCTTGTCCTAAACGTTTGTTCCCAGTTTTTAAACATCCCACCCTCCATTGCTTTTAGTGTAGTTTTTAGCAGTCCAGAAGGATGGAAGGTCCGATATGTACCACAAGGCAATCTAATTTGGGATAAGAGCAGCCAGTGAATTAAATTGTGTCATGTTAATTGTTAACTAACTCTGCTGGGCATAACATAGTATGGTATAGAGTAAGAGGTGGATAATGTCCTGGGTTTGGCTAGCATAGGGCTAATTTTTGCACAAGAAGGGGAAGGGGTTCACCCAGGACAGACAACTAAACTAGCCATTGGGGTATTCAGATATCATAAGCAGAGGTTTTTGGTGCATGTGGCACAGCATTGGTGCGGGTTTCATTTTATATCACTTGTGTATAGATTACTTTTCTTGTTAATCCTGTTGTTTCTCCATTCTCTGTGTTGTTCTATTAAACTGTCCTTACCTCAACCCACAAGGTTTGACATTTCACTCCTGATTCTCCTTCCCATGCCACCAGGGGGTAGAAGGTGGGGCACAGTGTGTGAGTGGCTGCATGGGGCTCAGCTGTGATGGGGCCCAAAACGGAACATTTTAGTTCCCTTTTCTTCTAGTGAAAACAAGGTTGTTCTTTCACTTATTATTGGTTATAAGAGCCATATATTTTCAGTTAATTGTCTTGCTTCATACCTGGTTACAGTTATCTTTTGTTCCCACCTACTCCTAAAATGGCTGTGCTCCAGACTCAGCAGGATGTTTTAAGTATGGGCTGAGAACCTCTCTGAATCAGGGCCTGTGCTAGTAACTAGTTTTTTTTGTTTTCTTCTTAAGTGAGGGTGCCTAAAAATATCCTCTGACCTCCAGAGGCTGAAGCAAAGAAACGTTCTTCCATTGACAGATGATTTTAAATATTTCACTGATGTAGCACCATTTTATTCTGCCTGCAGTCTATTCCTTACCTACTGGCTAAATATAGTAAGTCACTTTCTACCACGGGTGAATCTTTCCTATCAAATATATGGTCCCGTGTATTTCATTGATGTTTCTTTTGTATTTACACTATTCTTTTAGATATCTTTTCCTTAGGGTTAAAGTGGATGTACAACTTCTGAACCAAATCAGGACTTCCCATGACAGTTCCCATGGAGTACCTATATAATTAGCCACTTTTATCTTCTAATTGTCCTAGGGATGAGGGTGGTAGTGATGCTTTTCCCAAGGATATTTTTCTGAAGACCTTTTGGCAAATCTTCATGGCATACCTAGAAATGTCCAGATAACAGAAAGAGTTTGAATACTGCCATAATATCAGCAATAAGAAGCAACACCCCAGTATGGGGTGTGTATATTGTGTATAAGGCTTATAAGCAAGATAGGACCTGCTACGCTGTGTCTTCTCCTTCACTCAGCTTTGGATGTCCAAAGAACAGCAGTTGAACATTTTATCTGGTCCCAAGATGACATGCCAATGTATGTTTCTTCTCCCTTGTGCTCACATATAAAGCCATGTGTGATTTCCCATCCTCCTCCCCGTCCCCCACTGTGTTCTGCTTTTTCCTTTCCTGTCATTTAGTAGGAGTTGTAACACTGTGCTTAATTTGCCAATGAGACATAAGTTATTATATGCCTGTTATTATAACATTTTGCTTTCGTAAATGCTTAGTCTTCCTGTTAGCTGCAGGTACTAATTTACACTTGTGGTTGTTGTCTTATAAATATTCAAGGCCAGCCTTATAAATAGTGAATCAGGCCATTAGTTTGTGTTTTCAGCAGTTCTGCTCATTTAATTATTTCCGACATTTATGCAGGAAGCCATGAAGCTGCAAATTCTGGGCTGGTCTTCTGTATAGTTTCTTAGTGTTTCTTTCCTTAATCATGCACCATGAAAAGGTGGCCTATGAAAACAGAATTGTGAGGAAGTAAGGACTACTACTCTGTCAGAAGAAAACTCCATCGGTGGGTGTTTACTTCATCAGAGCTGTTTTCCTATCCTGGATGCAGGCACAATTCCCAGATCTTTCAAATCCCATAATATCCTATTAAATAGCCCAATATACTTCTGATTAATATAGTCTTTTAAAAGAAAACACATAGAAAATTACCGTAATGCTGAATAATTGAATTAGTTCCACTATGCAATGAAGTAACTTAGAAAATCTCCGATGAATGGCATGAGGGACTGCCATCTCTGATTCTAAGCAGAAGCAGAGACACATTGTCTTTATGCTGCAGTGATCAAAATTGATAACTCATGTGAAAATGGAAATCTGTTCCTTAGGACCACCTGAGATAATTTAGCCGGTCTAATTCCTTAGTTGCTAGGGAGAAAGACTGAAGAGCTACGAAGTAACATTTATGTGATGGGATTATTCCATGTATTTTGTAGATAAATATGTACTGATAACCACACTTTTGATATTTCCCTCAGTTTTGGAAACACCATCTCTGGAAATTTAGGGACTGATTTTCAGATGCTGTATCACATGGATTTTCTGTACTGTCTGTCAGCTCAGAAAATCAGGTACAAGGTAGAGTGCCCCAGAAGGGTGGTTGTCAGGAGGATGGGGTCAGGCTCTTTTCAGTGAAGGCCCGTGACAAGACAAGAGGCAATGGTTGTAAGCTGAAGCATAGGAGATTCCGTGTGAACACATGTAGAATTTTTTCCCAATGAGGGTGCCAGAGCACTGGAATAGACTGCCCGGAGAGGTTGTGAAGTCTTCTTCTCTGGAGATATTCAAAACCTTTCTGGACGTGCTTCTGTGTGACCTGGTGTAGGGAATCCTGCTGTGGCAGGGGGGTTGGACTAGATGATCTTTCAAGATCCCTTCCAACTCCTAACATTCTGTGATTCTGTAAAATGAGGCACCACAGACTGGGTGTAAAAAACCAGCCTTTTGTAAAATTCTTGTTGATAGTTTTGGCTGGTAGCTATACAGTATTGTTGTGACTTGCAGTGGTGAAATGAATTAATAGCTCCTGGCACTCAAGTCACATGTCCATGGTAAATGTTCTTAACCAAGCTGTTTTACTTCCACAGCCCTTTCTTGTGCCAGAAATAGAGGTGCAGGAGGATGATGGGAAGTGATGTGGTCTTCCTACATGTCTTGCAAATCCAAAGATCCTGAAATCTTTATAGTTTCTAAATTCCAGCACAATTAACCTGAATCTTCATAAAACCCAAGGTCTTTGAATGTTTCCATAAAAATACACTATCTTGGAATAGAACTACTTTTGTATTACAGCATCCCAATAAGCTTTATTCCTGTATGGGAAGCTCCTGGGCTTCTGTAGAAACTCAAAAAAATATGGAAGCCAGACCTCAAATGGTAGAAATTGTTGTCTGTCACTTTACTTCAGCTCAGCTTTGATTACTTCTGCTGTTAGAGGATTTTCCATTCACCAAGCACCCTGTGTGTAGACTTCGTAAGTGTGGTTAAAAGGGCAGCTCAGAAAATGCTGTTATTTAAACAGTAAGCTAAAACATAATGAGTGTGAATTCTTTCTGTTTCTGCAAATGACCTTAAGGGAAGGAAAGAAGGTATAAATCTGAGAATATCAGACATTCTTTAAAAGTACCATTTTGAATAATAGAGACAAATTGAGTGCATGAGTGCAGAAAAGCCCACAGTACATTTGTAATTTATTGAGCAAAGCTGATTCCGGCTTTGTCTAATTTAACTTGCTTTCTCATTTGTGTTAGTGACTAAACCCCACATTTTGGTAAGAATTATCCTTCAACGCTGGCAAGGCTATTTTGCTATGCCCTGACCTGCAAGGAAGCCATTCTCCTTGTATTGTTCCTTACCTATGTGCACTGGCAGGGCAGTATTACCACTGAGCACACACCTCATGCTTTGCCAGATATGGTGGGAAGTACAGGCCTTTACCTTTACTGTAGACTGATTTTTCTGTGTGCATCTGTCAACTGCTGCTGCTGTCTGCAGCTGCAGCTATTCTTTGCTGTAGTTTCTTGTTCCTTTACATTTACAGAATAAACTGAGACTCCGAATTTATCATTTCTCCAGCAAAACAGTGGCAAAGATAACTTGCTAAATTTGGACCCAGCTATGTCATGTTTGTGAAGTCACAGTGAGACTGCAATTATTTTTACTGGTGGATTCAAATGTTTGGAAACTAGTAAGGCCAAAGGGCTTTCTGAGAAAAGAAAACATTCTGCTTGCGTTCTCCACTGAATGCCAGCTGGTGCTTTGTGCACTTCCTCTTGCTAATGGCAAACGTGATGCAGCTTTTCTGGCATAGAACAATTTTGTGTGCATAGACTATATAGTGTAGCTGTAGGCTATAAATTTCAGCAGCACAGACAGAAACTGGGCAAATACACAGAACATTATTTTGCTGCTTCATGGGACCAGATACTTGTGTGTGCAGTTTGAATCACGTTAAGTGAAATGATGTGAGATCAGCTCACAGTATTACAAAGCATTTCCCACTGGAATCCTATCTGGTAATACAGAGAATATCATGCTGAATCAGCAGCAGTAGAAGGCAAATTAAGGCAAGACAAAGCAAGAACTATTTAACCATTGCAGAGAGCTGTATCTCAAAATCCTGTATGTCAAACGTAGAGCAAAAATTTCAGACAGACTCTGTGTATGTACGAGAAACTCTCTGCAACTGGGGATCTAGTTAGCAAGGGCTAGTTATGGCTATTCTGCAAAACAAAATGTTTTAATATACCATAGGAAAAAATAATTTATGTCTAAGACATAATGTTTCACCTATGTAATACACTGTGACACGTAACTAAAATAAACTCCTTACATATTGTGGATTTAATGTGGTACATTGTTAATGTTTCTGATGAATTAGGAGGACAACTGCAAGTTTGTCTTTGACTCCATAAGCACAGTTTACCTAATTCCAACTACTTGCCCATATTTTAGGTATTTTCAACATAGTCCTGTTTTGTGTTCAACGTGTGTAAAACAAAAGTCCTCTTATGGATTCTTTTAAATATCACATCTGATTCACATTGCATGCTTACTGAGTACTGGACTGCACTTGCTGGTTTTCTTACATAGAACAGGCATCTGCTGGCTACATGATCTTGCATGTACCTAAAAGATGCTCTGTTTCAACTACACCACTCTTTTTGCAGCTTCATTGACTATGACCTTATTTGCAGATATCAGAAGAGGTAACATTGAATTGTTCTGTAAAAGGTTTTGTTCACAGAATTAAAAGTTGTCTTAATATGTGTCCTGGTTTGGGTTAGAACAGAACTAATTCTGTTCAGTGATTTTACTTTTTAGCTCAAGCTCCTCTAAGAAACTGTACTTTCTGAAACTAGCAGCATGTTTTTACAGACACTGCCAGCTTCTAGCAGTGATAAGGCCT